>JAWQFJ010002527.1:12500-105266 GCA_034096865.1 Theodoxus fluviatilis | reverse complement strand
TACGTTTTTAAGGCATAATATAGTGCGAATCTTTGACTGTTACGATTTTGTTCGTCCCACGATTGTAGAAAGCAGTCTTGTAGTCTTTAGTTGTTTTAGAAATCTTGTCTCATTCCCAACTCCTCCATTCAGCCACACGTAGGTGAACCCTAACTTACATAAGGTGTTTTTACAATACTAGGCCAATTTTACCAACATGGACTGTGATTTCTGATAAGCTTGTCTAGGTAATCTATGTGGTAGCATTCTGGACAGTCTCATCCAGTATTTTACAGCTCGGATAGTGTGCTATTGATAGCCCAGAGGGTACCTGCCAAGTTTCCATACACAAAGTGGTTAGGTGTTTAACGTTTAAACTTATGAACGTTTTACATGCAAAGATATGTACTTTTTTGACTTGTCATGATTCTCCAGGCCCCAGATTTCTGCACCATATAATAGGCAGGGGCTGCACTTGTGCATCAAAAAGCCTGAAGAATACATCAGTGTGTTCTGTTTCGGAGAGCCACATAGTTTTCATTAACTGGACAGCCCTTGTTTGCCTTTAATGGCAACTATCTTCTACTGTAGCAGTTTCTGTTGGAAAATTGGTAGAAAAGGTATAGCCTAAATAATTGATATCTGTTCACCACATCCAATCGTGGTATGGCTACGATACCATCCTTTCGCTCTCGGCTAGTGTCCACCTTTTCTAATTACCATGACCTTAGTTTTTTCTCATTTGACTTTAAGACCAATATATTCTAAAAATGTTATCAGGGAGTTAAACTGATTTCAGACAAGAGAGAGACAGACAGAGAGAGAAAGACGACAGAGAGATACAGAGCGAGACAGAGAGAGAGAGAGACAGAGATACACATTTGTATGTGTCATTGATAGTCAGCGATTGTAGGCAAAGATCCTATATACACTAAGATGACTCACTCCGATACTTTGAGCGAGGTTTCTTTGAGAGTTACCTCCCCCTATGCGCATGTTGCTACTTCTGAGCGCTGCGTTGACAACATTGCATGTGTGCGTGCGTGTGGTGTGTGAAAGGAATAAAGTTTGGTGTGAATTATAATGTACAAGGTATGTATAGGTTTTCTGGATGTTTGTTGAAACCATGCATGTTTATTTTATTACTCTTTTGCTTTTAGACGGTAAATTTCTGTCTATGTACATAACGTAGCTGGGCTCTCTCTCTCTCTCTCTCTCTCTCTCTCTCTCTCCTCTCTCTCTCTCTCTCTCTCTCTCTCTCTCTCTCTCTCATTCCACCCTTATCTGTTTACCATTGTCTTCCTGTCTGGACCTGACCCTAACTTATGTCTCTCAGCATCGTTGTTTTCTCTCACGCTGTCGTGGCGCCACTCTTCCGCTGGGCCAAGTACGGTTATTGGTTTTTTTCCGACACTGTTGACCCCATCTGCCCACTGTGATGGACGGAGGGAGAAAGAATGCCAGAACCCAATAATAGAGACGATCATACAGACGACAGTCTAGGGATGGAGAGGGATAGGGGAGAGTGGCGATGCATGCGATGGGAGAGAGACGACGACGATCCCGTCTTAGGAACACCATATGTGTGATGTGACATAAAAAGGCGAGTCAGTTTTGACGACGTTAAGCCCAGCTCCCCATGGAGAACAGCGAAGTCTAATTTCTTGTGTTTTGGGCTGCACTGCAAGTTCAGAAAAATGAAGCGGCAAAGGTCAAGGAGCGGGGGTGATTTCTGCTCTGCGATTGCGTGCTCCAATGCCAGATACAAATACGACTGCCGTGGGATTTCGTTTTTCCACTTCCCCCGAGAAGAGGAAAGATGCCAAAAATGGGTCCAGAATACAAGACGTCAAGACTTAATAGGGAAAAGTGCCATTCAACTGCGTTCTGGTGGCTATTTGCTGTGCAGTAACCATTTTGAATCACATCAATTTCTGCGTCCGGCTGAGAAGGACAGACTAGTTTGGAATGCCATTCCTACCATTTTTGATGTACCAAATCCCCCGCCCAGAGTTTTACAAAAAAGCGACCGTATCCACAGAAAAAACGAAATTCCGTTCATGACTTGAGCTTTGGGGAAAAAGAACAAAATGCAGAACCACATTCTCCTGACAGTGACTTAAATCAATCCTGTGCTGATCTTCCACCCGATGCTCCCACCACCAGTTCATCCCAGAAGGAAAAGAAATTGGACAAGTTGGACAAGAAGCTACGAGCTGTAAGGAACCAGCTGTATCGATGCAAGAAAACAGCAAAGAGAATATCATCAAAGAAGAAAAGCCAGGACCTCAACATTGCTGCACGAAAAGCTGCTGTGATAGAAGAACTTCATAATTTCCTTCCGACACCAACAGTGAAATTCATCTCTTCCCAGCTGCGAATGGTTGGCAAGAAAAAGAAAGGCTACAGATGGACAGAAAGAGATAGAAATATGGCACTCTCCTTGTTTCATGCAAGCCCAAAGGCGTACAGATTGCTGAAAAGAATTTTCATCTTGCCGTCTGTTTCAACTCTCAGACGGTCGGTGGCAAACATCAACATTTACCCTGGCTTCAACAGAAACATCCTCAAAGCACCTGTAACTTTCCCTGCACTCTGGCCCCAAGGCAGAAAAACTTGTGCGATGAAAACATGACTGGAAAGATTTAAACTGTAAATATGCGATCCAGAGAAAGACTGGACTGTTGCTTTTTCAATAGCAAACTCATGTTCCTCTCATCAAAGACCTATATATATATAGGAATCTTTGCTCACACGGAGCCACGCTTCAACATAGACTGAAAACATTCGACAATTCGTTCGATCTCTGCTGACTCGTGTGAGCCTCGTCATGCACCTCGCTGCAATCTCTGTACTGGACAATTGAAGTAAGTTAAGATTTTTTCTTTATTGTGTGCACGATGTGTGGTTGACGGTAAGAAATCCTGCATTAAGTTCGAATTGAAAAAAACAATCGTTTAGACCTCTTACCCTTTGTAAACAGTATTCGAAACCGACCGAAGTCTCTGTGTCACAACACTGGTCATCGCGGAACAGCATGTTCTCGCAAAGGGACGTAACTCTAAATTCTGACCTCGCTTCGCGTAAAGGAAAATCGCTCGAGTGCGCGGTCTTAGTGTATATAGGGTCTTTGTTGTAGGGATGGGGTGCAGAAGGCAGATATATGAAATGCGTGAGAGTGCGCAAGCGAGAATGTTTTACATTTTTCTTTGTTAAATACCTCGAGCAATTTTTTTTCTTTTATCACAATGATGCATGATTGTTTCTACTTTGCACATTTAAAAACATGTTTTCAGTGCTGTGACATGTATTGAATGTATTGCCTGCTGCGATGAATAAAAACCGCTGGCGCTGAACCTCCAGGTTTTGGCATTTAAGAAAAGATTGGGTTCGAACCCGCAACCTCTCGAGAAAAGAGGTGGAAAACACACATAAAAACACAACAAAACCACAACCTCTCGAAAAAAGAGAAGAAAAAAAAAGTTTCAGCGCAGAATCAAACCTGGTCATGCATGACCAAGAGTCGAACGCTCTACCAGCTGAGCCATTAGAGAATTGCAATGACGGAGTGTTTGTAAAGCATGTAAATCCATTTCTAAGCTATCGGCCCAGGAACAATCAACCATATATTTTAAACATGATGGATAGGTTCAGGAAGCTCCTATTATGACATGCTTTGCTTTCCTTTGGCATGTCATAAACGCTGAATTAACACTCACACAGTCACACAGAGGAGGAAGTGTATTATAGATGTTCAACCCAGACATGTGCATTCGTACTCATTCAGTGATTCACGCACACACCGTGTGTGGTTACCGTGGTTACGTTGTGTTTTCTTCGCGTAGACACTGATCTATATCTAAATACGTGGAGTAGATAGAAAAAAATGGCTAGCAAGAAAAAAGAGAGAAAGGCAAGGGCAAAAAACTTCAGTGAAACCGAAATGAGTGTGTTGGTCCTGAAATGCGCCGCTTACATAAAATCTAAGCGCAAGAAGGACTTGCCTGACGACGTCATTCTTTCGGTTGCTGTGCCTTTGAATAATTCTGGGTTCGACTGATTTCTTTATGGATCTCGTCGGTGATGGCCAAGATTTCCTTTCGATGGAATCGAATCTTTCTGAACACCTCTTCATCATTAAATACTTCTAACGGGTGCCTTCGGTCTCGGAATACTCGGTTTTTCCTTAACAGATTGTCATGAATTCGTTTCTTAAGCACAATCGCTGCCATCTTGCCTCTCTCGATAACCCCGGTTTATCTATTTATCTTGCCGACTTCGGGAGAATAGTTTAACACTCTGCTTTGACGCGAGTTTAGGGCTAAATCGCCGTCATGAATAGGAGAATTTAAACCGAAGTCAAGATAAATCGGGGATAGGAGATAAATCGAGTGTTAAAAAGATAAATCGCCGTCGTGAATACGGGCCAAGAACAATAAAAATACAGCCAGAGAACTACCAGAATCGGCGATAGGCCCTGGGCCTGTATGCACGTCGGTCCGTTTAGTGGACTAATCGCGTGTTATCCTCAGGGGCGGATCAGTTCATTTGTTTTGGGGGGTGGGTTTCCAAACTTTTTTAAGACCGGGAAGGAAGGGGGATTTTAAGGCGCCTATATACATACCCGTTTGCAAGCAGATTTTGCTCTCGATCCGGCACCGGATCGGCAGCAAAAATACGCTTGACATCCACACGCAACGATTACACCGAGACCGCGCAATCGAGCGATTTTCACTTACGTGAAGCGAGGTCAGAATTTAGAGTTACGGCCCTTTTCAGAGCCATGGCAACAACGCTTCCACGTGTAGTCTATGCGTGAGACCTGCCTGTCGGATTTTAAAATATAGGAGCTTTCCCGACCTACTGATGCATTCAACATACAGCTTTGAGAAATTAATGCTGTTCATGGCTTACATTTTCTTTGGATGGGGTTTCTAGTATCCCGAAATACAGCGTTTTCTGTGCAAACATGCACGCAACGAAGCGGTGGTGCAGATTCTTTGCCGCGTACGTATATCTGCGTTGACCTGCATTCGATGTGTAAAAAGTTGAAACTTTCCCGACCTACTGATGCATTCAGCATACAGCCTTGATAAATTAATGCTGTTCATGGCTTAGTTCGGACCCGGAAAATCCTGTTTCTTCGCAGAAAACGCCGTTGTCGTGCTCGGAGAAAAAAAAATGGCCGCCGTAATATTATTTACACGCGTTTAGGCTCTATCGGACCTCGGAGGTGCGATAACTTTATACGCGAAAATTCGTATAGGATAGGCTAACCTATTCGAATTTTCGCGTTTATAAACGCGATTAGTCCACTAAACGGACCGACGTGCATACAGGCCTTGGACGCCTAAGCAAGCCGAAGAATTCTATTCTATTCTATTCTATTCACCCTCCTTCAAAAATCTCCTCGCAAATGACGTCACATTATTCGACGTCAAATGATAACGTCACAGATTTTGCAAAATGGAGTCTGTTGAATCGTTTTCATTGAAACACCAAAATGTAAAAAAGTCACTTTCTTTTCAAACCTCGATTCTGAAAATTTGATAATATTGAATGGGACCTAACTTCCAGTCAGTGTGCAAAATCTCAAGGAAATCCGTCCAGTAGTTTTTGAGATATAGGCCGTGGAGACGGGACAGACACACAGACACACACACAGACAGATAAAGTCTGTAGGACCTCCAGTAAACCTGGAGGGATAAATGCATCAATCAATCAATGAATAATCTCTAAGGCAGCCACAATACAGATCTTGCACAACAAGAAATGACAAAGTTCAGTTACTCAGTAGAAAACTGGCATGCAAGCATGGAGTGCTATATGTTTGTCCATAACTCGGACCAAACAATTCGTGACTGGTGAATATGTTACTTTAGTGATGGATAAAATGCTGATATGTTGCCTCCAGCAACAGTTTAATAAAATTTTAAAAAAGGATAAAACATCAAAGGTCCCATCACAAAACAAAACAAAACAAGAAGGGCAAAGCCCACATGACTCACATGCTGAGAGGTTGTGTTGTGAACTATGTACAGAGGTTGTGTTGTGAACTATGTACAGAGGTTGTGTTGTGAACTATGTACAGAGGTTGTGTTGTGAACTATGTACAGAGGTTGTGCAACTCAACTCAACTCAACTCAGCGACAGAGCGGGCGGTAGTGACAAAATACTGAAATGAATGATAGTTTTGTGAACTTATGTGTTTGTGTTGTGAAAAGCACCTTTACATTCCTTCACCAAAGTCCACTGATGCTACTGCCATACATCGCAGTAGACATCCTAGGGAAACGCTGTCAGACAGAGCGGGCTGTAGTGACAGAATACTGACATGTTTCCATGCAGGCGCCTGTGGCGCCTTTACATGGCCTTGTTTACTGACCAATTTGGTCACATTTCATACAGGTCAAAGTGACCTTGACCTTGATATGTGACCAAATGTGGCTCATGATGAAAGTATGACATGTGCCCCACACAATTATGAAGTTTGAAACAGTTATCTTTCATAGTTCAGGGTCAAGGTCACTTCACAATATGTATACAATCCAACTTTGAAGATCTCCTGTGACCTTGACCTTGAAGCAAGGTCAACCAAACTGGTATCAAAAGATAGAGCTTACTTTGCCCTATATACCAAAAATAAGTCTGGTATGCAATGTAAAAAACTTCAGAGAAAATTGGAAAAATGTGCAAAATGGCTGTTTTTAGACAACATTTATGGCCCCTGCAACCTTGACCTTGAAGCAAGGTCGAGGCTCTGTGTTTGTTTTTTGAAGCCTTGTCATCATACACCATCATGCCACATTTGGTGTTAATAGATTTAATAGTGTCCGAGAAAAGTCAAACGTTAACGTGTTTTTTTTACGGACGACAGGACGCCCGGACGCCCGGATGCCTGGACGGACGACACGGGTGAGTACATAGACTCACTTTTGCTTTGCATGTGAGTAAAGAAATCACAATGAAATGTTTGAGTTTTCCACTCACTTTGGAGGAGCAGCTCCCGTCATCTCAGCCAGAACCTCCTGGACTTGCTGCAACGTCAAGATAGTTTTCTTTTGTATGAATCACTGTCATCAGCATGAAAACTATGACAAATAATGACAGAACCTCCTGGACTTGCTGCAACGTCAAGATAGTTTTCTTTGGTATGAATCACTGTCATCAGCATGAAAACTATGACAAATAATGACAGAACCTCCTGGACTTGCTGCAACGTCAAGATAGTTTTCTTTGGTATGAATCACTGTCATCAGCATGAAAACTATGACAAATAATGACAGAACCTCCTGGACTTGCTGCAATGTCAAGATAGTTTTCTTTTGTATGAATCACTGTCATCAGCATGAAAACTATGACAAATAATGAAGTGCAGGAAAAACATCTGCAAGAACAATCCATGCATACAATTAAAAGTTTTCGTACATCATTCATTTTCTCTCATTACAGGAACACAGTAAAGTAGTGGTGCAAGGGTTCTTATCAGATTTTCTCTCATGACAGGAACACAGTGAAGTAGTGGTGCAAGGGTTCTCATAAGATTTTCTCTCATGACAGGAACACAGTGATGTAGTGGTGCAAGGGTTCTCATAAGATTTTCTCTCATGACAGGAACACAGTGATGTAGTGGTGCAAGGGTTCTCATAAGATTTTCTCTCATGACAGGAACACAGTGAAGTAGTGGTGCAAGGGTTCTTATCAGATTTTCTCTCATGACAGGGACACAGTGAAGTAGTGGTGCAAGGGTTCTCATAAGATTTTCTCTCATGACAGGAACACAGTGAAGTAGTGGTGCAAGGGTTCTTATCAGATTTTCTCTCATGACAGGGACACAGTGAAGTAGTAATGCAAGGGTTCTTATCAGATTTTCTCTCATGACTGTCACAGTGAAGTAATAGTGCAAGGGTTCTTATCAGATTTTCTCTCATGACGGTCACAGTGAAGTAGTGGTGCAAGGGTTCTTATCAGATTTTCTCTCATGACAGGGACACAGTGAAGTAGTGGTGCAAGGGTTCTTATCAGATTTTCTCTCATGACAGGTCACAGTGAAGTAGTGGTGCAAGGGTTCTCATAAGATTTTCTCTCATGACAGGGACACAGTGAAGTAGTGGTGCAAGGGTTCTCATAAGATTTTCTCTCATGACAGGAACACAGTGAAGTAGTGGTGCAAGGGTTCTCATAAGATTTTCTCTCATGACGGTCACAGTGAAGTAGTGGTGTAAGGGTTCTCATAAGATTTTCTCTCATGACGGTCACAGTGAAGTAGTGGTGTAAGGGTTCTTATCAGATTTTCTCTCATGACAGGATCACAGTGAAGTAGTGGTGTAAGGGTTCTTATCAGATTTTCTCTCATGACAGGATCACAGTGAAGTAGTGGTGCAAGGGTTCTTATCAGATTTTCTCTCATGACAGGATCACAGTGAAGTAGTGGTGTAAGGGTTCTTATCAGATTTTCTCTCATGACAGGGACACAGTGAAGTAGTGGTGCAAGGGTTCTTATCAGATTTTCTCTCATGACAGGAACACAGTGAAGTAGTGGTGCAAGGGTTCTTATCAGATGTTCTCTCGATGACAGGAACACAGTGAAGTAGTGGTGCAAGGGTTCTTATCAGATTTTCTCTCATGACGGTCACAGTGAAGTAGTGGTGCAAGAGTTCTTATCAGATTTTCTCTCATGACAGGAACACAGTGAAGTAGTGGTGCAAGGGTTCTTATCAGATTTTCTCTCATGACAGGAACACAGTGAAGTAGTGGTGCAAGGGTTCTTATCAGATTTTCTCTCATGACGGTCACAGTGAAGTAGTGGTGCAAGGGTTCTTATCAGATTTTCTCTCATGACAGGGACACAGTGAAGTAGTGGTGCAAGGGTTCTCATAAGATTTTCTCTCATGACGGTCACAGTGAAGTAGTGGTGCAAGGGTTCTTATCAGATTTTCTCTCATGGCAGGGTCACAGTGAAGTAATAGTGCAAGGGTTCTTATCAGATTTTCTCTCAAGGCAGGGCCACAGTGAAGTAGTGGTGCAAGGGTTCTTATCAGATTTTCTCTCATGACGATCACAGTGAAGTAGTGGTGTAAGGGTTCTTATCAGATTTTCTCTCATGACAGGGTCACAGTGAAGTAGTGGTGCAAGGGTTCTTATCAGATTTTCTCTCATCACAGGAACACAGTGAAGTAGTGGTGCAAGGGTTCTTATCAGATGTTCTCTCGTGACAGGGACACAGTGAAGTAGTGGTGTAAGGGTTCTTATCAGATTTTCTCTCATGACGGTCACAGTGAAGTAATAGTGCAAGGGTTCTTATCAGATTTTCTCTCAAGGCAGGGCCACAGTGAAGTAGTGGTGTAAGGGTTCTTATCAGATTTTCTCTCATGACAGGATCACAGTGAAGTAGTGGTGTAAGGGTTCTTATCAGATTTTCTCTCATGGCAGGGTCACAGTGAAGTAATAGTGCAAGGGTTCTTATCAGATTTTCTCTCATGACAGGGTCACAGTGAAGTAGTGGTGTAAGGGTTCTTATCAGATTTTCTCTCATGACGGTCACAGTGAAGTAGTAATGCAAGGGTTCTTATCAGATTTTCTCTCATGACGATCACAGTGAAGTAGTGGTGCAAGGGTTCTTATCAGATTTTCTCTCGTGACAGGAACACAGTGAAGTAGTGGTGCAAGGGTTCTTATCAGATTTTCTCTCATGACGGTCACAGTGAAGTAGTAATGCAAGGGTTCTTATAAGATTTTCTCTCATGACGGTTACAGTGAAGTAGTGGTGTAAGGGTTCTTATCAGATTTTCTCTCATGACAGGATCACAGTGAAGTAGTGGTGCAAGGGTTCTTATCAGATTTTCTCTCATGACAGGATCACAGTGAAGTAGTGGTGTAAGGGTTCTTATCAGATTTTCTCTCATGACAGGGACACAGTGAAGTAGTGGTGCAAGGGTTCTTATCAGATTTTCTCTCATGACAGGAACACAGTGAAGTAGTGGTGCAAGGGTTCTTATCAGATTTTCTCTCATGACAGGAACACAGTGAAGTAGTGGTGCAAGGGTTCTTATCAGATTTTCTCTCATGACAGGGTCACAGTGAAGTAGTGGTGTAAGGGTTCTTATCAGATTTTCTCTCATGACGGTCACAGTGAAGTAGTGGTGTAAGGGTTCTTATCAGATTTTCTCTCATGACAGGAACACAGTAAAGTAGTGGTGCAAGGGTTCTTATCAGATTTTCTCTCATGACAGGAACACAGTAAAGTAGTGGTGCAAGAGTTCTTATCAGATGTTCTCTCGTGACAGGAACACAGTGAAGTAGTAATGCAAGAGTTCTTATAAGATTTTCTCTCGTGACAGGGCCACAGTAAAGTAGTGGTGCAAAGGAATACACCATGGGCAAAGCCAACACTACATGATGGATGTTCTGATGTCATCTCCCTTCATAAGATAATAAACAGGTCATAAAGCTGTGCACAGATGTAGGCCAAGTGCACCACTATTCATATTTAAAGCACAGACTATGGGGCACCCTGAAAATGGATATCTAGCACACATGGCTGTGTTTACAACATACTTGGGAAATTTCATGTGTACTAACTACAATTCAGTGCCTAAAGCTACTTGGTGGCAGGAATGCATTAAGTCTCTCAACCTTAAAAAATGTGTGGATTGGAAGACAAAAAAAGGGCAATCATGAGAGAGGAGGTTTATGGCAGAATGCTGGCTCACCTCAACATAGTTGAACAATTTTTCCACGGCGACATCACCTCTGCGTTTAGCTCCCTCTGACTTCTTCAGCTGACATGCAAGCACAGCCATCCGTCTTTGGTCTGGACTGCTCAGCATCATCTCCTGCAAGCACCAGCCACCTCCACATGTGATGTGCGTTGCATGCCGTGAAGGCAAAGCTTAAAAAATAATCTGAAGTAACAGCACATACAAAGTTTACAAATGCAGTTACACAAATTTGAAATGAATCTTTCAACTAGCAGTAATAACGTACTGCAATATTATGGAGGTTTACAATTAAACCATAGCTGCCACAAAAGCAAAAACTGATGGTTGCATTAGCATCTAGAGGTAAAAGTTCCCTTTGGACAAGGATCTGAGATATTAAAAAACAACTTATCAACATGCAGGTAGATATTCTAAATGGAGTGAAAATTCTATCTCAAAGCCAAAACCCTATCATTTACTCTGACAGTCTCTCATTTTCTTGAGCAATAAGAAAAGTAGCAGAGGCATCATGTAAAATTTAAACACATGTGCGTTCATGCATGCACATGCACGCACACACACACAGACAGACACACACACACACACACACACACACAAAAGGCCATCTCGTCATAGTTGTACACATGGCAAAACTCCAGTTTTCTAAATTCCATTCATACTTCGATTTTCACAAGAAACCCATCCACATGCAATCAATCAGAAAGCAGGGGAAATCTGGTAACTCACAGATTTAGTGTGGTTGCTTCGAAGCTGCACGATCTCATTCTCCAGGAGTTCGATGACGTCATCATAGTCTTGTTCCAAGTTCCTGGCTGACTGCAGGGCCACGTCCGCAGTGCCCAGCTTGCTGCGCAGTGACTGGCACTCCTGGGCCATGGCCTGCACCTCCTGTGGGCAAATGTGCACGGAAGTGACTTGGTGTGGCCTACACTTCTGCTTACAGTGCTTCTAGTCCAGCGGACACAGCGTTTGCCTGCAGTCACTTTGCCGTCTGTGGTTGAAGTCAGCCATTACAAGCAGTGGCTGCTACCTAAAGGCATCAAGCTGCTTACAGTAATTTTCCAGTCCCTCAAAGTTCTAGCACAACAATTTTTTACAATAAAAGTTTCGCATCAATTCATGTCCCTTCCTTTCACTGCAAATCAATCGAAGGTTAGGTTCCAAAAAGAATTGCAATAACGTATTCTAGAAGTAAAAATGAAAGGGCTTACCTCATGTAATCTTCTGATTTCATCTTCTGACCTCTTCTGTGCCCTCTCTTTGTCAAAGAGAAGATGCTGGAATGACGAGATATGGAATGATGGATGACTGCAACAGTTACAATAATGCGTGCTATACATGATCTAAACATAACATCACCAATTCAGGTAGGTATGCATGCTGAAGGACATACAGAAACACACACACACACACACACACACACACACAGACACACACACACACACACACACACACACACACACACACACACACACACACACACACACACACACACACAGACACACACACACACACACACACACACACACACACACACACACACACACACACACACACACACACACACACACACACACAGACACACACACAGACACACACACACACACACACACACAGAGACACACACACACACACACACACACAAACACACACACACACACACACACACACACACACACACACACACACACACACACACACACACACACACACACACACACACACACACACACACACACACAGAACATACCTGCAGTCTCTGTATCTCCAGACACAGTTCTTCCCGACTTGTTTCCAGGGTAGATCTCATGGTGGCAGCACTCTCCTCCGCTCCAGCCCAGTCCTGAATCAGCAAGGAAGTCCACCATGAGCAACTTTCACTCTACTGCATTGCTGCAGTGAGTACAACACGTACACGGCCAGAGAGGCTCTTTGCCCTGCCCTCATCAGAGGAACGCCTGACTGCTTCCCTTCCTGGGCCTTCTCCAAAGTCAGCAGATTGATTTTCATGGCTTCACTTTTGTCAGTAGTGGAATTTAGAGCTGCAGCAACTCAGCCTCTTTTCCATTGATTGTTGAGTATAGCCATAGGTGATGATCATTTTAGTCTAGCCATAGGTGATGATCATTTTAGTCACTCCTAGACATAATAAGCAAGGAATTTCATCAGCTATTTGTGATGTGCACTGTTTTTGTGCTAGTCTTTCAGCTCCTCAGTTCATAGTGCCAAATCCCGTTCAGCATTTATTTTCTAAAATTTCACTGTTGATGCTCCTTCAACTGCATGGTTGCAGGTCACAATATGGGTAGAGCAGCAAAACTTGATGAATTACTGTCATGTAACTGCAAACTTGATTCCACATATTTAAATCCATCCCATACCAACAGCATAGATTGAGTGCAGATATACTGAAACACAGTGAAATTATCATTCTTTCAACAGTCTTTAAACGTTACTGTACAAGCTGCACAAGTTGAAGATTTCTGAGAACTGAATTTTAAATAAAAAGTCTTGCTGTGTCCATCACTGAGGAATGAGAACATGGCAACAGAGTCCTACCTGATGAAAGGGAGACCCCACAGGGAAGTTGCCGCTGGGAGACAGAATCCCCTTCAGCTGTCCTCGAAACACCTCCCTGGTGGCCTTGACAAACTCTGCAGACACAGAGATCTATACACAAGCTGCCAAACACCAACCAAACACTCCATCCTTTCCTACCAGTTGTAGCTCTACAGAGAATCAGGTATTCTAGATTCAAAATGCAGTCTACACAGCAAACCATCATAGGAATCTTGGACTTTTTCATAATAACATGTATTCATGCTAATATGCACAATGATGTGACCATCATTCATTCAATGGTGAAAAAGGTCAGAAGCCTGTGTTGTGAAGGTTCCAGAACGAACCCAAACATTGTAGCGCAATCAGATTGTTTATTTCTGCCTCTCAGCTAAAAGCCATAGCTGGTCACATGGTTGAAGAGGGCTAAATTTGTCTTGACTGTGTCACGTGACATCATTCATGAAGCTTCGCTGCAGCGAAGCAGATCATAGGCTGTTCTCGAAGGCTTTGGAACCTGTGTAGAGGGTATATAAGTCCGACAGACACACACACGAGCAGATACGACAGAAGGTAAGAGCTTAACTAGAGGATAAATGAGTCCTCCTTTGTAAGGAATGAGTCCTCTGCGGCACTGAGAGTAGAGTGAAGTTGCTACAAAGATACTGTTTACTGTCACCACTGTGTATCGACCAGTGCGCGAATAAAGTTGATAGAAAACGACCACCACCAGCGTTGTGAACTTCGATTTCCTGGCGCAAGCTAGGAGAACCCCATAAACCAGGATATTATGAAGAGAAGAGTGCAAACACTTGTTTACTAAAAAAATTGATTTCTAGACAATTATTTCAGAAGAATGCTGTGCATCTACAGTAGTTGTGTCATCATGACGGCCACAGTGGTAGGCTTGAATTCCATCCAAGTAGCCACAGGAAGCAGGAAAGGAAGGTGCTAGGAGCAAATGCATAAGCATGAGGAATGAAGGAAGAAGGAGGAAGGATACAGGAGAAGCATGAGGAATGAAGAAGGAGGGAGGATACAGGAGAAGCATGAGGGATGAAGGATGGAGGGAGGGTACAGGAGAAGCATGAGGGATGAAGGAAGAAGGGAGGGTACAGGAGAAGCATGAGGGATGAAGGAAGAAGGGAGGATACAGGAGAAGCATGAGGGATGAAGAAGGAGGGAGGATACAGGAAAAGCATGAGGGATGAAGGATGGAGGGAGGATACAGGAGAAGCATGAGGGATGAAGGAAGAAGGAAGGAGGATACAGGAGAAGCATGAGGGATGAAGGAAGAAGGGAGGATACAGGAGAAGCATGAGGGATGAAGAAGGAGGGAGGATACAGGAAAAGCATGAGTGATGAAGGATGGAGGGAGGGTACAGGAGAAGCATGAGGGATGAAGGAAGAAGGGAGGGTACAGGAGAAGCATGAGGGATGAAGGAAGAAAGAGGGAGGATACAGGAGAAGCATGAGGGATGAAGGAAGAAGAAGGGAGGGTACAGGAGAAGCATGAGGAATGAAGGAAGAAGAAGGGAGGGTACAGGAGAAGCATGAGGAATGAAGGAAGAAGGAGGAAGGATACAGGAGAAGCATGAGGGGTGAAGGAAGAAGGAGGAAGGATACAGGAGAAGCATGAGGGATGAAGGAAGGAGGAAGGATACAGGAGAAGGATGAGGGATGAAGGAAGAAGGAAGAAGGATACAGGAGAAGCATGAGGGATGAAGAAGGAAGGATACAGGAGAAGCATGAGGGATGAAGGAAGAAGGAGGAAGGATACAGGAGAAGCATGAGAGATGAAGGAGGAAGGATACAGGAGAAGCATGAGGGATGAAGGAAGAAGGAGGAAGGATACAGGAGAAGCATGAGGGATGAAGGAGGAAGGATACAGGAGAAGCATGATGGATGAAGGAAGAAGGAGGAAGGATACAGGAGAAGCATGAGGGATGAAGGAGGAAGGATACAGGAGAAGCATGAGGGAAGAAGGAGGAAGGATACAGGAGAAGCATTAGGGATGAAGGAAGAAGGAGGAAGGATACAGGAGAAGCATGAGGGATGAAGGAAGAAGGAGGAAGGATACAGGAGAAGCATGAGGGATGAAGGAAGAAGGAGGAAGGATACAGGAGAAGCATGAGGGATGAAGGAGGAAGGAGGGAGGATACAGGAGAAGCATGAGGGATGAAGGAGGAGGGAGGAAGGATACAGGAGAAGCATGAGGGATGAAGGAGGAAGGATAGAAGCATGAGGGATGAAGAAGGAAGGATACAGGAGAAGCATGAGGGATGAAGGAAGGAGAAAGAATACAGGAGAAGCATGAGGGATGAAGGAGGAAGGAGGAAGGATACAGGAGAAGCACGAGGGATGAAGGAGGAAGGAGAAAGGATACAGGAGAAGCATGAGGGATGAAGGAGGAAGGAGGAAGGATACAGGAGAAGCATGAGGGATGAAGGAGGAAGGATACAGGAGAAGCACGAGGGATGAAGGAGGAAGGAGGAAGGAGGGAGGATACAGGAGAAGCATGTGGGATGAAGGAGGAAGGAGGAAGGATACAGGAGAAGCATGTGGGATGAAGATGGAAGGAGGAAGGATACAGGAGAAGCATGAGGGATGAAGGAAGAAGAAGGAAGGATACAGGAGAAGCATGAGGGATGAAGGAGGAAGGAGGAAGGATACAGGAGAAGCACGAGGGATGAAGGAGGAAGGATACAGGAGAAGCACGAGGGATGAAGGAGGAAGGATACAGGAGAAGCATGTGGGATGAAGATGGAAGGAGGAAGGATACAGGAGAAGCATGAGGGATGAAGGAAGAAGGAAGGATACAGGAGAAGCATGAGGGATGAAGGAGGAAGGAGGGAGGATACATGAGAAGCATGAGGGATGAAGGAGGAAGGATACAGGAGAAGCACGAGGGATGAAGGAGGAAGGATACAGGAGAAGCACGAGAGATGAAGGAGGAAGGAGGAAGGATACAGGAGAAGCACGAGGGATGAAGGAGGGAGGATACATGAGAAGCATGAGGGATGAAGGAGGAAGGAGGAAGGATACAGGAGAAGCATGAGGGATGAAGGAAGAAGAAGGAAGGATACAGGAGAAGCATGAGGGATGAAGGAGGAAGGAGGGAGGATACATGAGAAGCACGAGGGATGAAGGAGGAAGGATACAGGAGAAGCATGAGGGATGAAGGAGGAAGGAGGAAGGATACAGGAGAAGCACGAGGGATGAAGGAGGAAGGATACAGGAGAAGCATGAGGGATGAAGGAGGAAGGAGGAAGGATACAGGAGAAGCATGAGGGATGAAGGAAGAAGGAGGAAGGATACAGGAGAAGCATGAGGGATGAAGGAGGAAGGAGGAAGGATACAGGAGAAGCATGAGGGATGAAGGAAGAAGGAGGAAGGATACAGGAGAAGCACGAGGGATGAAGGAGGAAGGATACATGAGAAGCATGAGGGATGAAGGAAGAAGGAGGAAGGATACAGGAGAAGCACGAGGGATGAAGGAGGAAGGATACATGAGAAGCATGAGGGATGAAGGAGGAAGGATACAGGAGAAGCATGAGGGATGAAGGAGGAAGGAGGAAGGATACAGGAGAAGCATGAGGGATGAAGGAGGAAGGATACAGGAGAAGCATGAGGGATGAAGAAGGAAGGAGGAAGGTTACAGGAGAAGCATGAGGGATGAAGGAGGAAGGATACAGGAGAAGCATGAGGGATGAAGGAGGAAGGAGGAAGGATACAGGAGAAGCAGGAAGGATACTGGAGGGCATAGGAGAAGAGCAACAGAAGCAGGGAGGAGGAGAGGGAGTAATATAGGGAGATTCAATCGCCACCAGCACCCTACCTCCAAAGGGCACCTTGCCATCAGAGCTGATGTTGAGATGTTGTCGAAGCTGCAGCTGCTGTTCTGGTGTGGGGTCCAGACCAAGACTTCGTAGTCCCTGTGGTTGGACAAAAAACAGAACTATTTTCAGTCTCCAATGCTAAAATTAAAAAGAAGCATAATCCAGGACAAAAGCATCAGTTTATGACAGAAGTAATAATGTCAAGCCCTACGAAAGGCACTTTACTTGAAAGAAAACTACAACAGTACAGAATTTGATAATAGCAAAGGCTCTAATGCCCATATGTTTGCTTCATTATAAGTAGGTTACAAAAAGCTCTCAGCAAACATGCATGAAAACTGACAACCAATATACCTGAAGGACCTTAAGAATGAAAATTCCAGATACACCAAATGAAACAGCATCAACTATTGCACACGGCAGCAGGAGTTTGTCATCTCTTCAAAAGGAGCTCTACACCCTACAGTCTTTGATCTTGGTAATGCAGAGCACAGATCTATAATTCAGTACACATGCTGCCCAGTCTCTCCATTTACAATCCATATTAATATCATTACAGTATGTTCAACAGCTTACGTTCATCCTAGATAAACCCCTCCATCAAACACATGCTGCCCAGTCTCTCCATTTACAATCCATATTAATATGATTACAGTATGTTCAACAGCTTACGTTCATCCTAGATAAACCCCTCCATCAAACACATGCTGCCCATCAGAGCAAGTTCTGGCAGAGTGAAGTTTCCAATGCCTCACACTAATAGGACAGCACTAGCATTCGTACAGTGATTCAAGCCATGAGCAGTAGGCAGAGAAGGTACACATGAACAGCACAGGCTGTTGCTGGGCAGATCAATACCCAACCCATATCAGCCATGCAGAACAATGTAGAGCACAGCCTGTGCCTCTCTCCACCAATAAACACATTGATCTGCAAGGCCTTTCCCTCACATCAGGAACAACCTTACTCTACAGGCAGCCAGGAGTGCTATAGCCTATAATATGGTTCAATATGCAGGCAGTCAGGGACACACATCATTAACATGCAGGCAGTCAGAAACACACATCATTAACATGCAGGTAGTCAGAGACACACATCATTAACATGCAGGCAGTCAGAAACACACATCATTAACATGCAGGTAGTCAGAGACACACATCATTAACATGCAGGCAGTCAGAAACACACATCATTAACATGCAGGCAGTCTGAGACACACATCATTAACATGCAGGCAGTCAGAAACACACATCATTAATATGCAGGTAGTCAGAAAGACACATCATTAACATGCAGGTAGTCAGAGACACACATCATTAACATGCAGGTAGTCAGAAACACACATCATTAACATGCAGGCAGTCTGAGACACACATCATTAACATGCAGGCAGTCAGAGACACACATCATTAACATGCAGGTAGTCAGAAACACACATCATTAACATGCAGGCAGTCAGAAACACACATCATTAACATGCAGGCAGTCAGAGACACACATCATTTACAAAGCAGGCAGTCAGAGACACACATCATTAACATGCAGGCAGTCAGAAACACACATCATTAACATGCAGGCAGTCAGAAACATGCATCGTCAACATGCAGGCAGTCAGAAACATGCATCGTCAACATGCAGGCAGTCAGAGAAACACATCGTCAACATGCAGGCAGTCAGAGACACATATCATGAACATGCAGGCAATCAGAAACATGCATTGTCAACATGCAGGCAGTCAGAGAAACACATCGTCAACATGCAGGCAGTCAGACACACATTAACATGCAGGCAGTCAGACACACATCATTAATTAACATAAAACCAGACAGGCACACTGATTAGGAAAATTTAAGCAGCCATGTTGTCTCTATAGTACAGATGAAATAGAAGGTCATTGCTTCATGCAATATTAAAAGATAAGAATGTAGGCAGAGTTATACTAATGGTTTTCCCTTTATTATTACATAGTTATTATTTCCCTTTTCTATTGTCTGTAGCAGCCGACGTTTTGGGCCTGTTCTCGATTTCTAAATCTAATTATCTCACCTTCAACTTCAACTGTCAATTACCTCAACTTCAATCACCTCAACTGCAGTCATCTCATCGGTCTTCTTCCTCCTCTTCATCTTCCTCCTCCTCCATCTCCGCGGTAGTATCACTCTCCTCCTCAGACTCTCAAATTCATTTACCTCAGGACTGTTCCCACCAGCGCATCAGGCCCGATCAGTTACACACATCTCAGTTTCACTTCTTCAGTCCTTGGCCGATGAAATTCTGGTCCTCGAATCGTTAGTAGCTTCATCCTCTTCATCTTCCTCCTCTTCCATCTCCAATCCGCAACTCCCTGGTTTATGCAGACACCATCCAACGGAACGCAGATCACCCCAATCCCCTCGGGCACAAAATCCTTTCAGAACAGTTTCTTTTTCTTCCACGTCACAATCCCGTGACGACATATGTATCCAAGTAAGGGGAGGTAATTAGATTTAGAAATCGAGAACATGCCCAAAACGTCGGCTGCTACAGACAATAGAAAAGGGAAATAATAACTATGTAATAATAAAGGGAAAACCATTTGTGGGGGTCACACTAGGAAGGGTGGTTCATTGACTATTCATGATGGTCAGGCCTGTTGAATAATTTCATGCATGATTCATCCATGACCCACCACCACATTATTCTGAGCAATTTTCCTGATAATAACAGTCCTCTGGCACTGTAATGGTTCTATCAAGTCTTTCCCCAACTCATTCAAACAACAGTTTCCACAGCAACAACCATCTCACACAAACAACAATTTCCACAGCAACAACCATCTCACACAAACAACAATTTCCACAGCAACAACCATCTCACACAAACAACAATTTCCACAGCAACAACCATCTCACACAAACAACAATTTCCACAGCAACAACCATCTCATACAAACAACAATTTCCACAGCAACAACCATCTCATACAAACAACAATTTCCACAGCAACAACCACATGACACAAACAACAATTTCCACAGCAACAACCACATAACACAAACAACAATTTCCACAGCAACAACCACATAACACAAACAACAATTTCCACAGCAACAACCACATAACACAAACAACAATTTCCACAGCAACAACCACATAACACAAACAACAATTTCCACAGCAACAACCATCTCACACAAACAACAATTTCCACAGCAACAACCACATAACACAAACAACAATTTCCACAGCAACAACCACATAACACAAACAACAATGTCCACAGCAACAACCATCTCATACAAACAACAATTTCCACAGCAACAACCATCTCATACAAACAACAATTTCCACAGCAACAACCATCTCACACAAACAACAAATTCCACAGCAACAACCATCTCACACAAACAACAATTTCCACAGCAACAACCATCTCATTCAAACAACAATTTCCGCAGCAACAACCATCTCATACAAACAACAATTTACACAGCAACAACCACATGACACAAACAACAATTTCCTCAGCAACAACCATCTCACACAAACAACAATTTCCACAGCAACAACCATCTCACACAAACAACAATTTCCACAGCAACAACCATCTCACACAAACAACAATTTCCACAGCAACAACCACATGACACAAACAACAATTTCCACAGCAACAACCATCTCACACAAACAACAATTTCCACAGCAACAACCATCTCATACAAACAATTTCCACAGCAACAACCACATAACACAAACAACAATTTCCACAGCAACAACCATCTCACACAAACAACAATTTCCACAGCAACAACCATCTCACACAAACAACAATTTCCACAGCAACAACCACATGACACAAACAACAATTTCCACAACAACAACCACATGACAAAAACAACAATTTCCACAGCAACAACCACATAACACAAACAACAATTTCCACAGCAACAACCACATGACACAAACAACAATTTCCACAGCAACAACCATCTCATACAAACAACATTTTCCACAGCAACAACCATCTCACACAAACAACAATTTCCACAGCAACAACCATCTCATACAAACAACAATTTCCACAGCAACAACCATCTCATACAAACCACAATTTCCACAGCAACAACCATCTCACACAAACAACAATTTCCACAGCAACAACCATCTCATTCAAACAACAATTTCCACAGCAACAACCATCTCATTCAAACAACAATTTCCACAGCAACAACCACATGACACAAACAACAATTTCCACAGCAACAACCATCTCACACAAACAACAATTTCCACAGCAACAACCATCTCACACAAACAACAATTTCCACAGCAACAACCATCTCATTCAAACAACAATTTCCACAGCAACAACCATCTCACACAAACAACAATTTCCACAGCAACAACCATCTCACACAAACAACAATTTCCACAGCAACAACCACATGACACAAACAACAATTTCCACAGCAACAACCATCTCACACAAACAACAATTTCCACAGCAACAACCACATGACACAAACAACAATTTCCACAGCAACAACCATCTCACACAAACAACAATTTCCACAGCAACAACCACATTACACAAACAACAATTTCCACAGCAACAACCACATAACACAAACAACAATTTCCACAGCAACAACCACATGACACAAACAACAATTTCCACAGCAACAACCATCTCATTCAAACAACAATTTCCACAGCAACAACCATCTCATTCAAACAACAATTTCCACAGCAACAACCATCTCATACAAATAACAATTTCCACAGCAACAACCACATGACACAAACAACAATTTCCACAGCAACAACCACATAACACAAACAACAATTTCCACAGCAACAACCATCTCACACAAACAACAATTTCCACAGCAACAACCATCTCACACAAACAACAATTTCCACAGCAACAACCACATCACACAAACAACAATTTCCACAGCAACAACCACATAACACAAACAACAATTTCCACAGCAACAACCACATAACACAAACAACATTAAAATCTACACTACACATACTACAAAAAAGCTCATGATGATGCTAACCCAAGTGGTACTTAAAACCCTTATTTAAAAGTGTTTGCCAATGCTCACCAGGGCAAACTAGTGGAGTCTCTGGTGTGACTTGCAAACTGAGGCATACATGTCAAAGCAGTTGAAGAGGAAGTGTCTGATTGGCCAATTGACCACATCACTGTCTGTTCTAAAGCCAGAGAGTTACATTAATTAGCATTAATTTGCATTTAATCCTGATGTATTCAACCAAATACATTTTTTGTACAGGTCTGCATTTCAATTTTTCTTCATCAAAGAAATATGTTGCCTTTAGTATTTATGTACGGGGTCTTGACAAATTGATCAAAATGTGAACCAGTCAAGTGTGACTGCCTGCATTCTAGAGCCTTCCCAAAGCATCAAATTAGTTCTTCATATCTGCTTCATTCATACCTCATGAATCACTGACTATGAATGACTTTGCTAGGCCCTGGCTCAGTGCCAGAGTGGAAGCTATCTTGTGATGGAAGGAGCACGACACTCTATAATTAGGCCAAAGAAAAAAATAATTGTGGATATGGTAACTTGACCCACCCCAATTTTTTCTGCTGACCCTACACATTTTTTGATCATGCAAAAAAGAAAGGAAAAAAAGAAAGGGAAGAAATCAATAGTAATCAATGTATTGTGTGCTGTCCCATCTTCCCTGCCTTATGAACAGGGAATCCACTATTTAACTTTTAAGTAAACAAATATGTTTATCAGGAAAAGAGAAATTGTGAGTTATGTTCCATCTAGCCTCTCCTATTAAAGAAAAATTACATTAAAAAAGTTCTGGCCAATTTACCGACCCTACTTTTTCTACCCATGTTACCGTAACCAAAATTATTTTCTTTTGGCTTTAAAAAAGTTAAATCCTGGACAAAGAACTAAGCAGTCATGGTGATGTTCGTACTTACAACAGCATCCTCTCACACCAAATCAGTTACATATAACATATTATCTGCATATATAAGCACATATTATCAATGCACCAAAATATACGTGTATATGCTATCATTCTCATTTATTCATTTTCATTTGTTCATGTCCACTATTCCAAAATCATCACAGCGTGTCCACACACACAAAAACACACAAACACACACACACACACACACACACACACACACACACACACACAAATACACACACACAAACATGCACACATACAAACACACACACATACACACACACACACACACACACAAACACATACACACAAATACACACACACAGACACACACACACACACACACACATACACACCCTCACCTCCTCTAGTTTCTCCACATGGAGTCTGGCCTGGGGGTTGCGAGACAGGTGGGGGCTGGAGTATCTTCCTGTCAGGTGACTGCCTGACACCGGTGCAGCAGCAGAGCGGGGGCGAGGGGGCAGCTGATGCAGGGGGAGGGGGTCGGGCTGGTGGACAACCTCCTGGAGACGGAACTGCTGGGAGCTGGCTGCCTGGAGAGGGGAGGTCTGGTGACAGCTGTGGGAGCTGGAGGACACCTGCTGACAAAAGTATAACACTCTGTGGGGAGTGGAGGTCTGGTGAGAGCTGTGGGAGCTGGAGGACACCTGCTGACAAAAGTATAACACTCTGTGGGGAGTGGAGGTCTGGTAAGAGCTGTGGGAGCTGGAGGACACCTGCTGACAAAAGTATAACACTCTGTGGGGAGTGGAGGTCTGGTGAGAGCTGTGGGAGCTGGAGGACACCTGCTGACAAAAGTATAACACTCTGTGGGGAGTGGAGGTCTGGTGAGAGCTGTGGGAGCTGGAGGACACCTGCTGACAAAAGTATAACACTCTGTGGGGAGTGGAGGTCTGGTGAGAGCTGTGGGAGCTGGAGGACACCTGCTGACAAAAGTATAACACTCTGTGGGGAGTGGAGGTCTGGTGAGAGCTGTGGGAGCTGGAGGACACCTGCTGACAAAAGTATAACACTCTGAAGATGAAAATGTGGTGGCATTGTGTTGCACAGACACAGAGACATAAATCATGCAGTATGTTATTAACCTTTAAAATCAGCTTGGATTGGAAAAAGTGAAATATTGTCAACAATATGTTACATCATTCTTCCTAATGGGTCGAGACAGTTGAAATGTTAATTTTGTTTGCTTTGAAATTTTTTTCACTGTAAAAAGTCCCAACATGTAATCTTAACATAAAGTTTTCAGTTACTATTGCTGTTAAGGGTCAGACAATCACAAATATTAATTCTGAGAGCAGTGCTCAGACTAAACAATTACAAAGCAAAGGAGATAAAAGCATATTAAAACCATCAATGAGTATTGAAAGCCAAAATTGCTGAGCTGTTTCTATCAACACATAAATAGCTTTAATGAAATAACATGGCAGGTGAGTCAGTTTTTTGAAAACCTCATTAAATGACAGTAAATAAATGGTACTTGCCAATCTAACACAAATCAATTACAAAATGAAACCAAATGAACTAATGAGTCTTAATGAAAGCACAAGAAAAATAATAAAACAAGAGCAAAGGAAAAAACTTACCATTTTTTCTGCACTGCTGCTGACGCCTAGGTATAGTTGACAAAAGAAAAGGTAACATGTGATTATCAGTAAACAGCAAGGGACAGTAACTATGAACAATCAGTGAATTTGAGGCCTCTCACAACCGCATGAACATATAACAACAAACGACAGAACAGCACGGGAGTTGGGCCCAATGGAAACAAGAAGAGGATTCTGGGAGATACAGTAGGGTTAACATCATCTAAATCTTTGCTAAAGTGCCACATCTTTTCTTGAATTGGAGATTACTGATTATTTCAGATGGCCATGATTACAGCAGCTATGGTGGCAAGCGAGGAGAAGGAGAGAATAAAAAGGTGAGGAGAAGGGGGAAGGAAAAGGTGAATGAGGAGAGAAAAAATAGGAGGAGGATGAGAAAGGAAAAGAAGGAAGGATGAAGAAAATGATAGTTGGAAGAAAAACTATGGACTAATGGAAGGAAAATGGAAGGACAAGAAGGGCAAAGCCCATACGACTCACATGCTTGACCTTGACCTTTATATGACCTTGACCTTCAGGTGACCTTCAAGGTCAAGGTCAAACAACTAAACCTACCAATGACATCATACACAAAGAAATGCTTTACACATTTTTCCTACCAAAATACATGTCACCTTGACCCAAGGTCAAGGTCATCCAAGGTCATGCAACACAAAGCTGTTAATTCAAGACATAGGAAGCACAATGGTGCTTATTGGCACTTTCTACCATGAGATATAGTCACTTTTAGTGGTTCACTACCTCATTTTGGTCACATTTCATAAGGGTCAAAGTGACCTTGACCTTGATGATATGTGACCAAATGTGTCTCATGATGAAAGTATAACATGTGCCCCACATAATTATTAAGTTTGAAACAGTTATCTTCCATAGTTCAGGGTCAAGGTCACTTCAAAATATGTATACAATCCAACTTTGAAGAGCTCCTGTGACCTTGACCTTGAAGCAAGGTCAACCAAACTGGTATCAAAAGATAGGGCTTGCTTTGACCTATATACCACTTGTAGCTAAGGTTGCCATTCTCAATAACGTGGGAGAAAATTGGGAAAATGTGAAAAATGACTGTTTTTGAGACCACATTTATGGCTCCTGTGACCTTGACCTTGAAGCAAGGTCAAGTCACTATGTATGTTTTTTGAGGCCTTGTCATCATACACCATCATGCCACATTTGGTGTTGATAGACTTAATAGTCTCCGAGAAAAATCCAACGTTTAAGTTTTTTACGGACGCCCGGACGGACGGACGCCCGGACGGACGGACGACACGGCTCAGTACATAGACTCACTTTTGCTTCGCATGTGAGTCAAAAAAGGAAGGAAAAAGGAAGGAAAGGAAGGATGAATGGAAGGAAGGATGAATGGAAGGAAGGATGGATGAAAGGAAGGATAGATGAGAGGGAGGAACATGGAGACAGGACTATGAGAAAGATTGGGAGAAAGGAAGAGGGGGAGGACAAAAGATAATGAAAGACAAGAAGGGCAAAGCCCATACGACTCACATGCTTGACCTTGACCTTTATATGACCTTGACCTTCAGGTGACCTTCAAGGTCAAGGTCAAACAACTAAACCTACCAATGACATCATACACAAAGAAATGATTTACACATTTTTCCTACCAAAATACATGTCACCTTGACCCAAGGTCAAGGTCATCCAAGGTCATGCAACACAAAGCTGTTAATTCAAGACATAGGAAGCACAATGGTGCTTATTGGCACTTTCTACCATGAGATATGGTCACTTTTAGTGGTTCACTACCCCATTTTGGTCACATTTCATAAGGGTCAAAGTGACCTTGACCTTGATGATGTGTGAACAAATGTGTCTCATGATGAAAGTATAACATGTGCCCCACATAATTATTAAGTTTGAAACAGTTATCTTCCATAGTTCAGGGTCAAGGTCACTTCAAAATATGTATACAATCCAACTTTGAAGAGCTCCTGTGACCTTGACCTTGAAGCAAGGTCAACCAAACTGGTATCAAAAGATAGGGCTTGCTTTGACCTATATACCACTTGTAGCTAAGGTCGCCATTCTCAATAACGTGGGAGAAAATTGGGAAAATGTGAAAAATGACTGTTTTTGAGACCACATTTATGGCTCCTGTGACCTTGACCTTGAAGCAAGGTCAAGTCACTATGTATGTTTTTTGAGGCCTTGTCATCATACACCATCATGCCACATTTGGTGTTGATAGACTTAATAGTCTCCGAGAAAAATCCAACGTTTAAGTTTTTTACGGACGCCCGGACGGACGGACGCCCGGACGGACGTCCGGACGGACGCCCGGACGGACGGACGGACGGACGACACGGCTCAGTACATAGACTCACTTTTGCTTCGCATGTGAGTCAAAAAATGAGGAGAGAGGAGGAGGAGGAGGAAAAGTAGTAGTAGCAGAAATGGGAGCAGAAGTCTCTTGAAGCCAAGTCTTGGCCATGACTTAGCCATGACTTCGCCAAGACTTGGCCATTACTTTGCCAAGACTTGGCCATTACTTCGCCAAGACTTGGCCATGACTTCGCCAAGACTTGGCCATGACTTTGCCAAGACTTGGCCATGACTTCACCACGACTTGGCCATGACTTGGCCATGACTTCGCCAAGACTTGGCCATGACTTCACCAAGACTTGGTCATGACTTCACCAAGACTTAGGAAAGACCACCAAGACTTTAGCTGTGCATTCCACTTCTTCATATGACTCAGGAAAAACTAGGAAAAGAATCAGCAAAGTATTACAACTTTGGTGATCATTCATTGATCATATTCTCTTGTCCAAGATGTTTACAGTTTTGTGTTGGATATATAACAAAATTGTGCAATGGGGAAAAAATATGTCAGTTTACTTTTATATTAACAGCTACTTCACAGCTGTTATACAGGCATACAAATATCATTTGAACAACAAATCTTTCATTTTATCTGAGCAAACATGTGTTATCATATCCATTTAGTATGAATTCATGATCAAAGGGTATTTCCACACATTATAAAACCAACAGTTGAGGTGAAGGTGGAAGTCCCAGATCAAATATGGATGACAACACAGACACGACGATTGACTTGTAGAGAAGCATAAGATGCAATGGGACCCATAGGATGTACAGCAAGGGAACTACATACCATGTGTACAAAGAAGCACAAAGCAAAGCAGTGTGGTGTTACATTTGCTTTTCTTCACTCCCCTTTCAATAACTGAGACCGCAAAATCAACAACAGCAGCACCAGCTGTCATATCTTTGTTTTAGTCTCCTATCACTGCCATAGTGCATATTTCATCACACTGTGACATCCTGGCTTGACTTTGAACCAAAACATTCACTTAGACTTGGTGAAGTTGTGGCCGTTAACTTACTAGCCATGGCTTGATTAAGTCTTGGCCAAAATTTACTGCATGGAATGACCTAAAATGTGAGTAAACACCCCCCCCCCCCCAAGACATCTCACCTCTGTCCCCAACAGGTGTGGGCTGCTGTCTGGGGTCTGTAACAGCTACCAGCTTCTGTTCCTCCTGCTCTGCTAGAACATCCTGGAACTCCATTCTGCACAGAGAGATAAGCATGCAGAACACAAATACACCCAATAGTTCTATCAGACAAAACTCCAGTCAGACAAATAGGATTACATGGAATATAGAATGTTACTTATATATAAACTCCATTTCATAGATATAATAACCTCTTTTTCACATATAGAGCAACAAAAGGCATGCAGAACCTATTGACATGAAATATGAGCAGAACATTTAGAAAACACAATTCTCAGTTTACATCTGACCCAAGTAAATAACAAGATGATCAAATATGTGACCCTCCATCACTAAATTTGTCGGTTGCGCAGTCGAGTCATTTTGCGCAAACCGCCCACAAAGAAGGTTGGGGTTGTAGTGGTCGACTTCGAGATTTTTGTTTATTTGGCTTCTCTAGTCCCTTCTTCATTGTATGAGTAAGTTCTTCGTTGTATGAGTAAGTTTCGTTTTTGAAATCAACATGTAAGAGTATGTTTTATGATGTTTTTTGGATGTGGTGGTAAATCATGTACAAGAAAACATCTGCGAACCGATCATCAACATCATGCATTTTCTCTAAGTTTCGTAGCCGCCACTGCAACAGGTCGACGAAGGAATACTCTAGGCTGCCAACCAAAGTCAAATTTGATTCGCTGGTGGTTGCTTCATCTCTGTGGCAAATTTCAATAGTTTAGAATAAGGGTTGCTAAGGAGAAAAGGGGAATAATGTATGTAAACTTGAAACGCTTCTTTTTATCAAAAAACATATTTTTAGGGTGTCTATCATCAAAGTCATGTGAAATCGTATTGGGTAGTGATATTTTCATGATTCTTGCACCAATGAAAAGCTTGTTGTGTGCTTTTTTTGAAAACATACAGATCTCAAAATGTTCAAAATGTAACGAGTGACTCATTTTGTGATGGAGGGTCACATATCAAAGGAAACATGAAGAAAAAGTCATCATTGAATCTACTGTTTGTAATAAAACAATTTAGCCAGAGCAGCTATTTAATGTAACATCTTTATGTGAAATACCATGGTGAAAAGACTGAACTATACTTTCAAAAGGAAAATGGTGGTGCTCTGAGAGAGAGAGAGAGAGAGAGAGAGAGAGAGAGAGAGAGAGAGAGAGAGAGAGAGAGAGAGAGAGAGAAAGAGAGAGAGAGAGAGAAAGAGAGAGAGAAAGAGAGAGAGAAAGAGAGAGAAAGAGAGAGAGAAAGAGAGAGAGAAAGAGAGAGAAAGAGAGAGAGAGAGTGTGAGTGAGAGCAAGAGAGTTGTGGCAGACAAAAGACAGACTGTCCCCCTACCTTGAGTACTGATCCCGACATACGAGCATTCTGATCTGGTAGGTAGATGCGGCTTGCCTTATGATGGAGAGGGCCCTGTAAGTTTCAGTGCAGCATCTCATCAGGACAAGTAGGTGGATTAACTCTCAACCGTTCTTTTACTTGAATTTCGATCACAGGTGATCGACGCCTTCACGTGCTGACTAGAATAAAACTCTCACTCGGAAAAACAAGTTTAGTCTATATTTCGTCAAACTATAGTTTGGTTTTGAGATTTCGTATAAAAAAGCGAACTCTAGGACATTACAATGCTTTTAGGAAATCATGGGAGAACTACGTCGCCGAATTTTTTTCATCCGCCATCTTGGTTCATTCCGCAGTTTGACCAAGCGTTGACACGAACTAAATCGAGGAATATAAGTTCTCCCGAGGGTTCAGAGAATGAAGGAATGCATGTTAGCTCGGATGAAGACTTACTGGGAGACACCCCTATAAAAATGGTCAAAACATCATTTTCTGGTGATTTTGACTTATGAGCATTTTTTAGTTGTTTCTCATTGGTAGGGAAAAAAGCAGGCAATTGATCAGAGAAACACATATTAACATAGCGGGGGCGAACATAGCATTTGCCACAAGTGCGAAATATCTCGGGGTCATGTTAGATCAAAACTTGTCACCAGACCCCCAAATTCGTAAAATCATCTCCTCAGGCTACATGCACCTACACCGCATTTGGAGTATCAGGGATTGTCTGACTGAAAAGACTGCAGCAGCCCTGGTGGTGACTCTTGTGCTGTCCCATCTTGATTACTGCAACAGTCTGCTGACTGCTGCAACCAACGGTCAATTGCAGAAACTTCAGTGTCTTCAGAATTCTGCAGCTAGGGTAGTGAAGCGACTGCCGAGGTGGGCTCGCATAACCCCTGTTCTCAGTGACCTTCATTGGCTTCCAGTTCGCCAACGGGTGGAATTTAAGACCCTCTCCATCGTGTTTAAGTGTGAAACTGGTGAAGCCCCAACCTACCTCGGAGAACTCCTTAGACCTCACAACCCCACAAGGAATCTCCGTTCCTCAAAAAGAAGACTATTGATTGTCCCACAAACAAGGTTACGGAGCTTCGGTGACCGCTCCTTCAGCGTTGTTGGACCGAGACTCTGGAACCAACTTCCTGAGGGTCTGAGGGTTAGTCAATCCTTGGCCGCATTTAAAACTGGCCTCAAAACTTTTTTATTTCGTCTTGTCGCGCCATGAGCATGTTTATCGTGATAATGGCGCAGTAAAAATGAAAATACATACATACATACATCAACCCTCTGCAATGTAATTCCAATAGTCTCTCAATTTAAAACATGCTAGAAAACATTTTAAAATGCGAAGGAAGAACCTCACCTCTCTGAGAATTTTTGCCGGCACTATTGGGAATACAGAGATGATGGAAAAAGCAAGTTTTCCCAAGGTTTCTTTTTTCACCTTTTCTCGTAAACTACTTTTTGTGAACTTGAAATTATGCAGAAATATTTGGAGCATTGTTCAGATCTTTAATTTTTAGGGTATGTTCTTTAATCATGTAGCAACAATTGTCACATGGGTTTGTGAAATGAGCCCCTAGGTCAGCAGCTATACATTAAACAAGTTCTAAAAATGGGAAAAAATTTGAGTAAATAAACTTTAAAAGTATCCTTTTCAAAAGTATTTGGAATTTTCCCAAAAGGATGTGACAAGTTTTAGATATTGAAATGACAAATCTAAGGAAACCAAACTTTTAATTTTGCTATATATAGAGTCTGAGCTGTACATTTTTTTACAGATTGAAAAAGTACATGTTATTTAAATAATTTACAGATTACCTTTTTTTTCCATTGAGCAAAAGTGGTTTTCACTTATTTTCATTTTCATGTATATCTTTTAAATTGCCATGCATGAAAGTTTGATAACTCATTGCAGTAAAAAAAAATTCTCTTTTACCCATGTCTCCCCTTAAACGACTTGGAATATTTAGATTCTTATGTCAGCAGTGATGGTGAAGCGAAGAATCGACCTACGATGCCGAATGATATTGCGAGGTATGTCTCCGCTTTGTTCACGTTTGTTGTTTTGCACATTTTCTGCTGTTTTTAACAAGTATATGAGGCTGTGCCAAAAGGTGCCATTTCGGACCCCATGTGTGTTTGGAAAGCAAGTCTAATTAACTGGATTACCCCAACATGTTTACATGCATTGTGCTTTGAAAAGGGAAGTTTGATGAATGCTTTTTTAATGTTTTTAAGCTTGTTGCTGTTGTGAATGTCAAATAAAAGAATAAAATGTTTCAAACATACACCAGAAACTGCCCCAAAACATTTTGGACATTTTGGTGTCCTCTGGAAACTTTCGATTTTTCATGATCTGCATCACTGCATCGGTTTTAATCTGCGTATTTCAAACAGTCTAAGCATGCAACTCGTTGTAGAATGTGCAACAATCGTAATTAGAACCAGAATTTACCGAAAATATCGCTCAGTAAATAGCCGTTTTTTTCGAAGGGCTCATGTCCGCAGACCAACATGTTTACAGATTCGATTTCGTCGGTCTTGGTGCTTTGAATGGCATCCATTTTGGATGAAAACGATAGTTTCGTATTCGAGGAAATAAAAGCAGTGTGTTACATTTGAGTCAGAATCTGCGAAGTTATTGTATCTTGCAGCAAAACAAAACGATGAAGTTTAATGTCCGAATGTTACGTTTGACCAATTTCGTTATTTTTGCAATTTTCACAAAGAAGTTCGCGAGCATTTGATACGAAAGCGTGGAAACCACTAGCTTTGCTTCTACGGCATTTCCGGTCTGTGGATTCGATTGTGAATTATGGAGACGACGATCCGAAAAGGTGAGAAAATATTTTACTGTCTGCTCAGGGCAAGGTGTTACGCGTGACCTGTTGTTACGTTTTACAGATAATTCTTCTCTCTGCGAATTGATTTAGCTTATAATAACTGCTTGCTACTTTTGGGAGGCAAATATGATGGAAGAAAAATACAATCCTCTGGCCAGTTTTTGTCCCGCGGGTTTTTAGTGACCAAATGTGGAGAAATCACTGATCTCGGACATGGTTCTGTTTATGTCCGTGTTACGATTCAGGAGGACACGTTCATGTCAGTGTAACAATTTAGGAAGAGACGTTTATGCCCTTGTAACGATTGTAGCCAAAGCTGAAAAAATGCATTTGGGTTAGCAGGGGTCCCGAAGGAATATTTTCATGGGACTGTTTTATCCCCCACCCCCACCCCCAACAACAACGAAAAAAAAAGAATCGAAGATTATTTTTTAAATTATGATTTTGCAAGGAGTTTACGTACAACCAATTACATTTTCGATTGAATTGAGAACCTTGACAATCTTGGATTTTACTTTTCAAATCTGAATATTTTCTGTTGTTTTTGCCAGTAGAAACAGAAAGTTATTGGTTGTTTTGTGTTGCAGGTGTTGGGGTGTGAAACATCCGAAGTGTATGTGAGGTTCATGTGTCAGGCCGAGGACTTCTTCTTTTGGGACAGCTGCCCAGAAGAATATTGGGAGGATATGCTGGTTTTCCTGTGCAAATCAAAGAAAGTCAACATTGAAATAGACACCAAGCGGTCTACAAACTGCTGCCAGCTGTACTTCTTTAAATGACTTTGCCTTGAAGGCTAAGATTTCATGATAGTGCCATATTGTGTTTGTTGTTTTGACATGGTATCAATGTTTGTCAAGTATACCCTTTTCCTGTTTCATTGTGTTGCTATTTAGGATAAGATATGTTTTGAAAAAACACATACCATTAAGATTAAAATTTTTATAATTTGCTGTTTGATAATCAGATTCTAATTGAGTGCATTGAATCTTTTCCTGTCCAGCTATAGAGCGTAACGCAAGACAGGTAGAACGCTATTTTGACCTGGTTTTGAACATGATACAAGATCTATACAAGATACAAGATACAAGATACTTTATTGTCCTCATTGATCACAAGGAAATTCGTTTTGTCGGTGGCAAAAACATAATACATACATACAAAAACAAAAACAGTTCAACATTAATTAACTCAATCATATCGTTCAAGTTATGGAGTCCATCAGAGGCAATTCAATTTAATAGAGAAACATTTTACACCAAAACAAGTAATCACAGAAGGAACAAAGACACAAGCATGCACATCAAACAATCATCGTCACGCAATAACACATACCCGATCTTCATCCATAACACATGTACAAGAACACCCCCACCCCCCCCCCCCCCCCCATCATGTTCATCATCTTGCATGCACATCAACAACCACACTCGCACAGCACACATAACACATACACAATCATCAACGCATAACGCATGCACCCCCCCCCACACACACACACACTCTCACATGTTACTCCTTGTTGTTACAGACATAGTTCACACCATTCATAGTCCTTTCTGTCACAGTTCACAGCACTACAAGTCCTTGTAGTCCCAGTTCACTTTACTCCAATCTCTCCGTCATATGTCACATTTTTTTTTTCTTTTGATATTACTTTTGATTGCATTTTAATGTTTTATATGTACCTAGTCTTTAGGTTAAAAATGTATTCTGAATGTCTATTTGAATATTGTAGTTATTTTTGACATTTTGATTGATTTCATGTCCACTGACTCCATGTAACACGTGACAGGTAGAACGCAGATTTGACCTGTTTTGAACATGATGTTACTTTTTTGTGTGTTTTGATGTTCCATAATTACCTAATCTTCAAAATATGACTGTATCCAAAAGGTTTATTTAATATTATAGTTGTCATTTTTGACATTTTGAATGATTTCATGTCCACTGACTCCATGTAACACGTGACAGGTAGAACGCAGATTTGACCTGTTTTGAACATGATGTTACTTTTTTGTGTGTTTTGATGTTCCATAATTACCTAATCTTCAAAATATGACTGTATCCAAAAGGTTTATTTAATATTATAGTTGTCATTTTTGACATTTTGAATGATTTCATGTCCACTGACAACAGTGTAACACGTGACAGGTAGAATGCTGTTATGACTTGCTTTGAACATGTTTTGCTATTGTTTCTGTTTCCATACTCCAGAAATAACCCAATCTTTAGATTGTAACTGAAAAGTTAGTGTATGTATAACATTCTGGTTGTTATTTCAAATATTATGAACATTTTCATGTCCATCAACATTTTGTAACACGTGACCGGTACAGCAACATGTTTAACTAGTTTTAGCAAACTTTAAACACTTTTAGGGATATGTTTATCATCTGTCAGTGTTTCTGTTGAAGTGTTATATTTTATTTAATTGTTTATACTTCTTGTGGTTACTCAGCAGAAAGTATCAGTTTTGACTTTTATGATTTTTGAGCGTCTTGCGATATTACGTGACGCTGCATTCAAGATTTGGCTCCAAATGTACTTTTAAAGACTGATAATGCTTCTGCTGGGTCTGTTCACTAGAAATAAATCAACACCAGTTGTATGAAATGATATTAATGGCTTCTGTGGTCAGTTTTGCTGCACATGTGGCTTTTCTCAATATTAGCGTATCATGGCATATTATCAAACAGTACACATTTCCCAAATGCACAAACCATTCTTTTATTACAAAAATGTGTTCATCAAAGACTAAAGTATCACTTCAAACACAAAAAATAATCAACTGAACAGGTTTATTTTGTCACAAATGTCCAAGCACCCCCCCAGCACGTTTTGGCACAGCCTCATATAGTTTGCTTTTCGCCTAAAACTAAAAACAATCGAAATTCTATCCCAATTTGAGAGTAAATATTAAGTTATTTAACGCTTTCTTCTGCTTTGGGCAAACACTCCAGTGAGAGTTTTGCCGAGATGGCTATTTCGTATCTGAGCGAGCGAGCGAGCTCAGACTAACTCTCAATGGCTGGTGTGAACATTCACATGTGCAGCTCTCAAAACCATTACCTTTGTAAAATACAGTTAAAGTCGGTTCAATTTTCTCTCTGGTCAGAATTCTGTATCATGTGTATCTATATGTACTGTTATATCCACAGTAGTGCAGACTGACATATTGCGTACCTGTCTGTTTCAGAGAGGGTTATGATGCAGCAGCTGACCCAGGCTCGAGACCCCTGCCCTGTTCAGGCCCTGCCACCCCCCTGGTGCCCACATCCCCAATATGAGGACAAGGGATGGAGTGAGGAACTACCTGCGGCCTGTGGATTTTTTCAAACTTATTTTTACAGCCTGCCTTGCAGAGACTCTGTGCCTATACACCCCATAATCCCAGTTATGACAAAGGAAAGAAGAAACTGCAAAAAATGCTACAAAGACAAGACAAACCTGTAGAAATGAAAATAAGGATAAAATGCTCAACTTGTGACACATACTTGTGTCTGTAAGAAGACAGGAACTGTCTACTGGACTTCCATACTAGCAGTTAAAAAAGTGTTACCTGTTTGCATCTGGCCATACTGTTCTCACCTGTAATTATGTTTGCTTTGTGCTCTTGACACCTGCACCTCAGTGTAAATGACAAGTAGTCCACATACTCATTATTTGTAACACTATTGGTGTGTTTTTTGTTTGTAAGGCTGTTTTGACTGCAGTTCCTAAGATGTTTTTCAATTTTGTTATTTTTTTTTACCTGTGTTACATAATCAGGTATAACACCTGCAAATATTGATGAAATGTGCTCAGATTTGGTGCACAACTGATTAATATTTGTGAAATTAATGTTTTTAAAAAATTAATTCATGACGGAAATTTTTTGTTCTTTGTATTTTAGCATTTATATTTGGGGGGTCTCAAAATTAATTTTTAGTAACAAAGTCAAAGGTCACCTTACCAGCATCAAACAAACAATGCATTTTATTTTTGCATCATATGAAAGTGTGTTCATTTCTGAGTTTTTTTGTATATGGCATGACTACCTTGAGTATCTATGCACTGCATACAAAGTGATGTAAAGCAAATACCATGAGAGGAGTATAACATTGTGCTAAAATGCAAGAACTGAAAAGAGTTAAGCAACTTGTTCGGCATCTGAAATGCTTTTTAAATAATGAGCCTCTGATTGCAAAGTCTATGTTCCAATCTACTGCACATGAAGTGAGTAACAAGGGAATAGATGGTGAAGCCATGCTGACAATTCATCCAGCATTACCAACAAATTGTTACCACATGAAAGTTTATTAATAGACCTACTTGAGCACTGGACAGGTTATAACTATATGACATCTGGATAGTGAGAAGTCTGAAAGTAAGTGAAACTTATTTATGTGTGTGAAATTTAAAACAAACAGTACATACCTTCTGTATGAGACACCCTCCAGACTTTCTCCATTGACCTCCACCACCTGGTCTCCTATCATCACATCTCCTGCAATACATATCATCACAGTGTAAGAGCCACTACTCATGCATTTTTGCTTTTACCTTATGACTTTCATACTAACTGTAAAAATGGTGACAATGAAAGCAGTAGAAGCAATAATACTAGTAGAAACTTGTATAAGTGGTAGTTGTGACACAGCAACAAGAGCAACAGTGAGGAGGAGGAGGTGGAGGGAGGGAGGGGAGGGAGGGAGGGGAGGGAGGGAGGCAGGGAGGGAGGGAGGGGGGAGGAGGGGAGGGAGGGAGGGGAGAGAGGGAGGGAGAGAGGGAGGGAGGGAGGGGAGGGGAGAGAGGGAGGGAGGGAGAGAGGGAGGGAGGGAGGGGAGAGAGAGAGGAGGGAGGGAGGGAGGGAGGGGAGTGAGGGGAGGGAGGGAGAGAGGGAGAGGGAGGAGGGAGGGAGGGAGGGAGGGAGGGAGGGAGGGAGGGAGGGAGGGAGGGAGGGAGGGAGGGAGGGAGGGAGGGGAGGGAGGGAGGGAGGAGGGAGGGGAAGGGAGGGAGGGAGGGAGGGAGGGGAGGGGAGGGAAGGAGGGGAGGGAGGGAGGGGAGGGAGGGAGGGGAGGGAGGGAGGGGAGGGGAGGGAGGGAGAGGGAGGGGAGGGAGGGAGGGAGAGAGGGAGGGAGGGGAGGGAGGGAGAGAGGGGAGAGAGGGAGGGAGGGAGAGAGGGAGGGAAGGGGAGGGGAGGGGAGGGGAGGGGAGGGAGGGAGGGAGGGAGGGAGGGAGGGAGGGAGGGAGGGAGGGAGGGAGGGAGGGAGGGAGGGAGGGAGGGAGGGAGGGAGGGAGGGAGGGAAGGATGGAGGGAGTTTTATGGCCTATAAGCCCCTGTTGGCTATATAATTTTAGGCCTCTGTTCCAGTAATCCAGATGCCGTCCCCTCACACCCACATACTACTACATGTACTTGCCTTGTTCGCAGAAATTCCATGGGTTTTCTCATTGATCTCCAAATGCTAATGTCATTTCAATCAAATCTGTACTTTCCCTTCTGTTCTTTTACATCTTCAATACACTCTGTTGACATAACATCACATTGGGTGTTTGACTTGTATAATTTCAGGCCATTGAGAATTCATCTAAGCCCAGCTCCTTTATTTGATTTCTTGCTCATTGCACTTTTGATGGGGGACAAAACCCAACACAAAACAAAAAAATATGGGTCAGACACATTCATGATGCCTGTTGCACAGCAGTCATGCAGATTGGTTGTGAATGCAAGGGAGGTCATATGTGAATTACATTCGACGTTTTTGGAAAGTGTTACTTCTATGACCTCCTGTTAATTCGACACTCCATTTAGCTCAACAGTTTCCTCAGTTCAATTGTGATCATCAAACACAAGAGTCATTTCCTACCAAGTGACATTATGTGGTCCGTGATTATTTCATTCTGAATAATCAAAGAACATAATCCAAAAAGCCAATGAATGCAAATAGGGTCAAAGCTATCCAAATAATCCATTTGCACCAAGGGATGGATCCTGAAGCAAATCTATGTCATGCTGTCTCTGCAGTCAGCTCTAAGACTTACCTCTGGCCAATGTCATGCTGTCTCTGCAGTCAGCTCTAAGACTTACCTCTGGCCAATGTCATGCTGTCTCTGCAGTCAGCTCTAAGACTTACCACTGGCCAATGTCATGCTGTCTCTGCAGTCAGCTCTAAGACTTACCTCTGGCCAATGTCATGCTGTCTCTGCAGTCAGCTCTAAGACTTACCTCTGGCCTCTGCAGCTTTCCCTGGCAAGATGCGGCTGATGAAGATGCCATGGTTCACCTCTCCATCAAGGCTGCAGCCTCCAACAAACTTCAGTCCTGGGAACAGTGTTACTGTGTTATTTAATGACATAAATAAAAACTAAAACTGTTTCTCAATAACTGAAGATGGACAGTGTAAAGGAATGAGAAATTTACTCTGCTAGTGTCTTACTCTTAGTTTAACTATTTCTTTTGTGACACTAATCATTAGTAGTAGGTATTCAAGAGCTGATATTTATCCAGCAGAAATGAGAATTAAAACACCAAGCAGCCATTTGATTTGAGGCAAAGGCTGAACAATTCGAGATCAAGCAATTCTGTTGAAGGAGCATATGAAGATAACACATCAAATTATCAAAGCATGGTTTGAGATGTACAAGCTTGAGAAAGGACAGCATACCTGCTACCAAAGGAGTTGTATGAAACAAGCTGCAGCTACCACATCAACGATAAAACAAGGCAAACATTAGAGAAGACTACACACTAATTTCACCAAATCAGCAGTCAAAATGACAAGAAAGAAGAGCACAGAGAACACACCACAGTTGAAAAAGCAATTGTAGAAGACAGACAAGACAAGAAGAAGACAATACAGAGCCATCAAGTGGTTGACAAAGACATACAGGGATAAGAAGACAACAAACACCAAGGCTTTCAAAGATAACTGTAAAGCACAGACAACAGTGAGGAAAAGAAAACATAGCCAAGTCATCAAAGACACAAGGACTGACAACACACCAATTTGTGACTGTGGCACACACGAGAGAGGAAGGCACTTCAGAGCGATCACAGTAGTTGTCTGATACTCATATAGTCATAAAGTAGAGATGTTTCAAGTCAGTGGAAGTGACAGTACAACACAGACAACAGTGATGAAAGAAAACCTACCAATGCCCTCAGAGCAGTCATCAAAGACAATCATCTGCAGCTCCCTCTGTAGACCACTGCTCTGCCCCGACTCCCCATCTCTGTAACAACAACACACAAACACTGATGTTTCTCAGCACTCATGTTCTGCTAAAACTACAAAGAAAAGGAAACAAGAAACCCTCCAAACCCATATCTACAGTAGCTCTTCTTTGATGAAAAATAATAATGTGCTCTTAAATTAATTACAAGCTCTTAAGTATACAATACAATGAATTTTGTAATTGTGAAACTATGAACACAAACTTGTGTGCTTACAGTGTGTGTTTGTGTGTGTGTGTGTGTGTGTGTGTGTGTGTGTGTGTGTGTGTGTGTGTGTGTGTGTGTGCATGCATATTTGTGTGTTTGCATGTGCATGTTTGCATACATGTGTGCATGTAAGTACATATACATGTTTGCATGTGTGTATGTGCACAACAGGATGTGCATGTTTTCAGAGGGCATGCAGCATTAATAGAGATGGATGGAAAAAAGGCTGGCCATAAAATGCATATCCTGTTCGCTGCAGTTATCTGATTACATGTTCTGAGACTTGCTTACCCTTGAGAACAGACAATAGTATGCAAGAATGGTGCAATGTAGGGTCCATAGATCTGGACACAACTGCATCCTATTCTCAATGCCACAGGTTCTGTGCATCCGAGTTTGAGCTGTAGTCTCACCTTCAGCAACAATTATGCCTTGTTAAAAACTGAGGAACCACCATGCCATGTGTGTGTCAGTGTGTGTGTGTGTGTGTGTGTGTGTGTGTGTGTGTGTGCTTGTGTGTGTGTGTGTGTGTGTGTGTGTGTGTGTGTGTGTGTGTGTGTGTGTGTGTGTGTGTTGTGTGTGTGTGTGTGTGTGTGCTTGTGTGTGTGTAAGCGCACGCATGCATATTATCATTTCTGTCTGAACATGGCATCTGCCTGCAGGTCTCTCAGGGTCAACTGTCCTTCCTCTCCAATGCACAGTCTAGCTAGCTTCCTTTCAGTCTGACTGTTGAAGGATAAAAATACACCTACATATGTTTATCCTTGTTGCATTAACCCCATCAATGCACTGCAGACATAAAGTATATAATATATCCTATCTTTGCTACTAGAAATTCTGTATGGAAGTAAGGAATATATATATATACTAATGTAATCTCTATCTCTCTGCGTAGCCAACAGTGCTGAAAATTTACTCTTTTGAATCTAGAATGGCCTCCCTTGAAAGCTGTTTAACACAGTAGGTGTGATCTCAAGATACACTGCAAAAGAATGTCAGGAATCAACTGGGGTGTACTTCATTTTCCTCACCTGTATTCATCAGGGTGGCTGGTGGTTTCAATAGTCTCAGATCCAAGAGTCAGAGTCACAGACATTCTTTTCGGCAGTATCAATGCCTCAGTTACAATCTCTGAAAAAATACTGCCAGAAATAATGCACAAAATTTTGCAAATTTCCATGACACCACTTACAGCTGCAACACATAGGAATGAAATTCAAGTGAGGGATCTTTGTCCATTATACTTTCATTGCATTATATAAATTTCAGTTTCCTACTAACTAACATAGTTTCTGAGCATCAGTATGAGAGAGGCTCTTTGTAATGTCATGAATCCCATAACAAAGTTGTCTGTGAAAGACAAAGGCACTTTAATAATGAAGCCAAGATGGACACCGAAAATGTAAATGCACTGCAAGAATTAAAACCCATACATATGGGTGGATGCTCATTACATATATACTATTCATCTATCATAGCTTGTACTGCAACTAACACCAACAATAATGCTTATTGTGTTTCACTCAGTTGACTTGAATTACTGCAAAGATCTTGAATTTCTGTCATTAAAAAAAAATCTGCTTTGTTTAGAATTTCACTTGTGCCCACTATGGCACTACTGCACTTTTCACCTAATATCATTATGATTATCAAGATATTCCCTTCACTTCAACCGCTTATAACTAATATAAGTTTTGCTTGGTTAAGACGCAAGGCTGACAAGATTGTGCAACTCAGCTATAAGTTTGCGAAGCTCTGAAGAGCTATTTGTGGCTCCAAACATAATTAAAATGGCACGAAGCAGGTCAAACTCGTTCCGATACAACCAGCTCAGCTGATAGATAACATTGTACGGTTGGCATGTGCGTCTGGCCACACACACACACAGTGTGACAGTGTTACAACACAACGTCAAAGATAACCAACTGCGCCAAAGAACCTTTCCATGATGTCAAATACGTAACGACTGGAACAAAACAATTGTCATCCAGGCAAAAATCCCGTGGCACTCACACACATTTTTATCCATATCACTTCGAGATACAAAACTTCAAGTCTAGTGTAAGTGTACTCAGTATTGTCATTGCTGAGTTGCGCTGTCTCAACTTGTTCGAGAAACAGACACACTGAACTCTTTCTACATAGAAAATATCAATGCGATCGAAATTCAGCGGTGTCAAGACAGTTGATCTACTTACTTCGTGCATCAAACTTTACATGGAAAAATCATATCCGTGCTATCCAATTCGAACAAATCATCTTGGCACAAAAATGCAGACGTGCAATCCGTCGCACCGGAAGACGCGACTTTATTGAACACGAGTTACCTCCCTTATTCCGCTTTCGGGAGCAAAGGGTGGGCTGACTCACGTGCATTGAGCAAGAAAATACCTATGCATCCACGCGCGCACCCATACGCTCACGCGTGAGTGTACACACACAAATTCATATACGCACGCATCCACGGTTTACATACGCAGAGGAAGTTAAACAGAATTGTGATAGGGTGCACCTATCACCTAGTGAATTGTATATCTGCTGTGCTCATCCTCAATTATCCCCGCTGCTGTCTCTTTCCAGCCCCCTTTTCTGTGTGTCAGGTCTCTCTGTCTGTCAGATCTCTCTCCAACACCTCCTTCCCCATCCTTTGTGTAAGCTGTGGTCTGATTGTTGTCGCAGCTGCCCTGTCAGTCGCTGCCCTGTCAGTCACTGTTACATTAGTGTGACCTTCGGCTAGTGAACCGCTCCCCTCAGTTTGCTGAACAGTCAGATTGTCAGCACCCACCCGCGCCTCTCTGACCCCTGTCTTCCATTCTTTGTTTGAGGGTCCTCCGGAAGTGAACCTTCGGGTTTCCTTTTGCATCTGCTCTTGTCCATCTTCATAAATAGAGGCTGCAGTGCTTGCTTAAAGCAGACCCATCCCATCTGTGAGAGACCATTTCACCACCCGGATCCAGAAGTTCACTTACTAAGAGCTTGTACCAACGGCCAATAAAGAGTGGAAAGTAACTCGACTTCGCCCCTGCGTCTTACTTGACTCCAACCTTACCACCGACCACCACATAATTTATACTGGAGTCGCTATATGGTTGACACCATTTACTGATTTAGCCATTCTCTGCGAGAATCTGGGGAGCACCGACAAGGGTCATCCCCCGTGGACAAACGTCTGGACCAGACAGGGCATGACTTCCATAATCTCGTTACTGGAGCTTGATGCGGACTGGTTCCGCAGACGGGTGAAGGAGGCCATCCACATCGTGGCCACCAAGCCAACGCTCAACACAGAGAGAGGCTCGTCCTGCCGGCAGTCTACAACTCCCTTATTCAGTCACGTGTGTGGTGAGTTAATTTCACTGGCGTGTGGAGTGAACACAAAGTCACTTCAGTCAGAGCACTGAAGAAGCTGGGCGGAAGCCCTACGACAGACCTGCATGAGTGGCTGCAATTTTTCATTGTTGGGTGCAATTTTATAATTCCTTTATAGTGAATGTAATGCATTTTATATTTGTGGAGTAATGAATCAGATAGAGATGCTTGTCAATCATTCAGGCCCTGTACACCCACGCTTTTCTTGCTATCCACATAGTAGTAGTAGTAGTAGTAGTTGAGAGGCTAGATATAGGCCGTGAAGCCTTTTGAACGCCCCATCGCAATGTGTTCTTCTTCTTCTTCTTAGGTTTTAAGGTAGCCAACACCGACATACTGGTGAAACTGCTACACTTTTTTTCTTTTTCTTTTTTTGCATGCTGGGTATTTTGTCTGTGGCCGGCACTCACCCGTCGAGGACATGAGTGTCAGGATCTTTATAGTGCGCGATTTTTGATGTTTTTGTGAATGCGTATTACACACTAGGCCTCGGTTTATAAAGGTCTCATCCGAAGGACCTGGGGAGAAGCCCTGAGGAGGGCTGTTTTTGGCAGCCCTGAAGAGGGCCATTTGGTACCCGGTTTTACTCCTCGGGTGGGGAGAAGCAAATGCGAGTTAAGCACCTTGCTCAAGGATGCAACACTGTGGACCGCGCAGCTTCGAACGCCGTACCCACCAGTCGCAAGCGACCGTAAGTCCAGCGCGCTAACCACTCGGCCACTGCGCCTCCACATCTCACTTTCTCATGGTGACCTCGAAATAAATCCTGGGTAATCAGAGCTGCTGTGCTGTGAGAAGTCTCGCTTAAGGATGGAATGTCTGGGAAATGATGTTCTTAATGATCTCTGTGGTTTGTTTTTTATTTTCTGTGAATCGTGGTTTGATCTTTGTGTCCATAAGGTGATGGATCTCCGAGCTGTGTTTGAGCTTCCCCAAAATGGCGATCCCTCCTCCACACCACCATGTCTCCATCCTTATGGGACGTCTTGATGACGTCATACTTTCTCCAAAGTGCTAAAAGAGCTTACTGTTCCTCAGGGGGGACTGGCCGCATCCTCGATACCAGATTCTAATTCAGAGCACCCGACACACCCGGCACAAACGAGAGAGACACGTCGTTCTATACTTCAGCTCCCCACACCATTCAGTCCAAGACGTGCGAATGATGTGTCTCTGGCTGTCCTTCGACAACAAACCCGATGTTTTGTGCAATCCCATCTCATCGATAAACTTGGGGTGCGCAAATGAACCCGGCTATAATCTTTTTAAGTATATAATTTCGGGGCTTTTTAATCTTTTATTCTAGATTTTCATCTTCTTCGTTGTCGTCTTCGTTGTTGGCTAGTTCTCATATATTGTGTGATGAGGCTGCACTACATGTTGCATGTTAGCGTTCAACTTCTACTGAGTTTTATGCCTTTCTATCCCATGGTATGAATTCTTTTTATTCAATCTTATTAGGACATACTCGTATGTGAACATTCACCCACATTTCCTCACGTATTTTGCTTAAATGCGGGATACCCATGTTTGCAAGTGCGTGTGTGTGCGCGCGCGTATGCGTATGTGTGTGTAAGTGCTTGTATCCCTGGTTACTAAATGTTTATCTACATGTGAAAGTGTCACATGCGTCTGGTCGCACGAATGAATGAATGTTTATTGCATAAAGGCCTATCAGTCTGATGTGATTATGTGAGGCCCCAACATTTGTTTACAAAAGTAATAGTATAAAATAAGAAAGGATGTAGGCCTATATATTCTGATCGCATGAATGCATATCGATCTTTGTCCTTAAAAAAAACAACTTATGTTTGTCTGCCTGTCTATCTCTTTCTCCGTCTCATATACTCGTTCTCGTGTGCGCGTACACATATTTTCGCATACACACAAGCACATGCACATGTGCGTTCTCATTTATATGTACATGCAGAAATGCAGATTTTTCGACACACCACACTGCTACATAACCAAGCACGTTCTGATTTCATACGCGTTTATTTGGTGCAATGCATGTACACATAAAAAACAATATAATATGTACACTTATGGTGCAATCAACACATATGTACATCACAAGATTACTGCATCAACAAAAGTGATACAAAAATCAAGGGCCACTAACGCCGCAACGATGTCCAAACAGGGCATCAAAGGTGTATCGAATGAACATCCCTTCGCCAATAATTATGTTGAAAGCACAAACCTACAAAACTCTAAAGTACGACAGTGTTGAATTATGCGTTACTGGTATCTAAACGTGCAGTCCAATCAGGCGTTTTAAATGGGTGAAGCTGTGTGAATCTTTGCGTGCAGTACGTGTAGGATGCATATGTCGTCTGTCACTGACAAAAACATGTAAAAAATGCTTCACACGTGAGCTCAGATCCCTATCGTTGCCAGAGTAAAATAATTTGTATCTTTGTATCTTGTGTGGAAAACAATCAGATCTTTAAAACTCGAATCATGCTTACTTTATTGATGAGCTTTCTGCACCTCAGCTAAACAATAACAATGACGCGCAATGTACGATATGAATTTGACAAACGGGTGCAAATACCTCTTGCCTTTTAAAGCGACCCTCAACCGATCCATAAATGCAGTGTTCTGGCAAGTTGCAACCCAATTTTCCTAATTTCATAGCGTTCTATCTACTTGTATTTACTTGAATAAAATTGAATTCCCGTTCATTAGGCAGAGATGTGATTACTATTCCTAAATATTGTGTCTATTCTGCAACTCAACAAAAACAACACTAGTCTTTTAATGAACTATTATCATCATTGTTACGGTACTATAAACAACCAATGGTCCGTTACATCATTGTTTCATACTACATGTACATGCTAGTGCTACTGCATTCAACGAATGGGTTGTTACATTATTGTTTCGTATAAGTATAACATTCTAGTACTACTGCGTTCTAACATGTTTCTACAACGTCAACAACAAAACAAGCAGTAGCATAATTTCCACCGAGGTTACAGTGTTGTATTAAGTGTTTGGTGTTGGTGAATCAGTTTATACAACATTATGGTACCAGGACAATAATGAGACATTGGCTATCAGAACGATGGTATAACAGAAACTGTTTATCATTCAAAAGAACGAGGATTCATTTTGAGGAGAAAATCATCTATATAGCAATTGAAAGTTAAAAGTGGAAGAGGAGATTAAAAAAATTGCAACAATCGTAACAAATTATACCCACATGCACGCCAGAGTGAAATAAATTGTTTGTCCCATATTCAGTGAGTTATATCCATCAGCACATACTTTTTAAAGAAAGAATTTCAGATGGTTGAAACAGGGTGCCAGAAAGTAGTTTTTAAAGTTATAACGGATAAAAATCTACTTAACGCGATTCATCTTTGGTCTTAGCACAGGTGCACAAAGGAACACAATAAATAAGATACCAGAAAGGGCGTGCAAAGCACTTTGACAATACTCGGGATGCAGTCAGGTGAGCGTCGTCGATGGCGTGCTTCGGGCGTTTGCCCTCTAACCCCTGTACTCCAACGACCTCACAACACTCAACGGAACCCATAACTCGTGTTTCCAGCGGAATTCTCGCTCAAATCATGTCTGCCAGAGCCCGTTGCGAATTGTGCAGACAATCCATTTGCAGCAGGTCCGACAGCAACGTAACCACCGGACATTCCTTTGCGGGACTCCGTGTGTCCGCAAAGACATGACGTCATTGGTTGTGTGACGTCATCATCACGTAGTGCGGGCCTCGTTCTGGTAGCGACAGGTTCTGCAGCAGTGACGCTGGAAATGGCGGAATCGACACATCCGCAGTCTGCCCACAAGCACGCAGGAGCTGGATCGGTCCTCGCACTCTGCGGAACGAAAACAAAACACCATTTTGTACCCTGGTTGCGTGACCCCTACAGATCCGATATAAAAATGAATAAACGGTGATGATTAAAATGGAAGGCGCTGGGGACCAGAGAAGAGGAAATGGAGAGGCGCTGGGAGGGGGCCGCAGGGGAGGGGGTAGAGGTAGGGGAAGAAGAGGGGGAGGGGGAGGGGGTTGGATTGGGGTAGAAAGAGGCTTGAGTATTGCGCTACTAGTGGGAAATCTCCACAACCACTCCACCCTACGAAGTCCCATACATGATGAAATTATGATAACGCCGAATTGAGGTCGGTCATTAGCGGAAATCGAAAAACTGATCGATATGGGAAGAAAGACGGTCGAGGAGGTCTCCCATCAAAAGAAATGGCAGTGCAATGGAGGAAAGGCATCGGAAGAAAAGGCACAAGTGCAAAGAACTCGAGGAGGGATTTTTTACGGCTCAAAAATTGCATCTTAAAAGCATCCTCTCATACACACACACACACACACACACACACACACACACACACACACACACACACACACACACACACACACACACACACATGCGCAGCTATTTCAAGGAGTGTGGATATACGCGGAACAAACTGCAGGGAAAACTTTCAGGCAAGACGACATTGGCTTATTATTTTTCGTGTAAACCGTTGTCCATCAAACAGATAAGTGAGCTGGCGTGCAAACCGTTGTCCATCAAACAGATAAGTGAGCTGGCGTGTAAACCGTTGTTCATCAAACAGATAAGTGAGCTGGCGTGCAAACCGTTGTCCATCAAACAGATAAGTGAGCTGGCGTGTAAACCGTTGTCCATCAAACAGATAAGTGAGCTGGCGTGCAAACCGTTGTCCATCAAACAGATAAGTGAGCTGGCGCGAAATCCGTGTGTCTGTAGAAGTAGCTACCTCACGTGACGCCAGAAACTGCAAACTGTTTAACCTTCATTTCAAGAATGGAATTTTCATTCCAATAGCGTGCACACAACTTTATCTAACCCAAACTACATTCGAATATCGACATTCACTTTTAAAAGTCATTACCGAAACGTTGGATCTATAGGAATAGAGCTCTCTACAGTGTTTTTGTTGTTGTTGTGGAGCGTTTGAGATAGGGTGGGAGTAGAGTTGAGCGGGGGGTGGAGGGCTGGGGGTGGGGGCTACAGGCGGTACATGTCTTCGAAACAGCGCCTCCCCGTTTCCATTTTTAAAAAGCGTCTTTTTAATACAACGACTTATCCCCCATATCTGGCTCTCAAACCGCTTTAGACTTGACCCCCTGACCTTTACCTCCTGACCACTTGTTTAGACTTTACCCTCTGACCACTTGTTTAGACTTTACCCTCTGACCACTTGTTTAGACTTTACCCTCTGACCACTTGTTTAGACTTTACCTCCTGACCACTTGTTTAGACTTTACCCCCTGACCACTTGTTTAGACTTTACCCCCTGACCACTTGTTTAGACTTTACCCCCTGACCACTTGTTTTATACTTTTACCTCCTGACCACTTGTTTAGACTTTACCCCCTGACCACTTGTTTAGACTTTACCCCCTGACCACTTGTTTAGACTTTACCCCCTGACCACTTGTTTAGACTTTACCTCCTGACCACTTGTTTAGACTTTACCCCCTGACCACTTGTTTAGACTTTACCCCCTGACCACTTGTTTATACTTTACCCCCTGACCACTTGTTTATACTTTACCCCCTGACCACTTGTTTAGACTTTACCCCCTGACCACTTGTTTATACTTTACCCCCTGACCACTTGTTTAGACTTTACCTCCTGACCACTTGTTTAGACTTTACCCCCTGACCACTTGTTTAGACTTTACCCCCTGACCACTTGTTGAGACTTTACCCCCTGACCACTTGTTTAGACTTTACCCCCTGACCACTTGATCAATCTTCTACTGGCGCCTGACAGCAAAAACGGAGACGAATAGGACGGGCAGTCAGATACTAACGTCATCACCACTCCCTTGGGGGCATTCCAAGGGCTGCACACAAGGGCTGCACACAAGGGCTGCACACAAAAGGGCTGCACACAAGGGCTGCACACAAGGTAGGGTTGATCGCACTACAGTGTACATTCACTGCTCTCACAGGTACCCTGTTGTACTCCTGGGCGGGACGCGGCTACTGAAATCAGCATCTCGCCCGAGGGTGGAGCTCTAGGTTCCGTGCAAGCGACTGCGGGCGAGCGCTAAGCACTGGCCTAAAGCCCATCTACAGGTGGACCATGTCTTGGAAACGGCGCCTCCACATTCTCAGTGCAGGTCACGCCTGTTGAGCCTCAACTATTCTCATCTAGGAAGGGCAATGGGGTGGGGAGGTTGGGGGGTGGGGTGGGGAGGTTGGGGGGTGGGGTGGGGAGGTTAGGGGTGGGGTGGGGAGGTTGGGGGTTGGGAGGTTGGGGGGGGTTGGGGGGGTGGTGGGAGGGGGGGGGAGAGGAGAAGCGATGGGGGAAACATGGGGAGTGCGGACAGCAATGCAAAGCAAAGAAGGGAAAGTCGAGAGGCACAGGTGTGTGGAATGTAGCGCAGAAAAGTGCCACAGTCCATAGCAGCTATCATGAAAGAACAGTAACATGAAACTAATACCAGCTAGGACAAAGTACTTTACCAAAAAGTAACACGCATGCAAATCACATTTCTGGTCAACCGGTCTTCCCGTACTTACGATCTCGAGATCAACCCTACTTTGCCTCAACACCAGGCTGCCGTCTCTGCCAAACGTTAGCAAGAGAAACAAGCGTGCAATGCAAATATCAACTTTCGGTTCAATGAGGCACTACTCTTGTGACAGTCTAGCCCAAACTTCCGTGCCTAATTTCCAAGTTAGTTTGACCATGAAGATTGAACACCTCCAACAGAACCACCACCCCCACCACCACCACCACCCAAACAACTCATTTTAATGAACGCGGACCAGGCAACTCAAACATAACAATCTGCTGGACAAAAAGGGGAAAAACATCAAAGCAAGAGNNNCTCTCTCTCTCTCTCTCTCTCTCTCTCTCTCTCTCTCTCACATATTCACTGTCACGTGCGACCACACAAGCACACGCATAAGCACACGTACACACACACACACACACACACACACACATTAACACGTACACAAACACACACACACACTCATACATGCACGCACGTATTCATACACAAATGCACAAATGTACGCAAAAAAGGGACGCAAATACACACACACAAACACACATACGCACACACACGCACCGCACACGCATGAATGAATATGTAGATATGCTCACATAAGCACACACACACACAAACATATACACACGCGCAAACATACACACACGCACTCACACCCGCACGCGCGCGCACACACACACACACACACACACACATTGCCTTGGGCAAAGGCTGTTGTTATTTGTTGACTCCAGCCAAAAAGCAAGGCTACAGCAAAATGTTGTTATGTTGTACTGTTATGTGGGGATTATCTTCAGCCGTGGTAAGCTCCTAACATAACAACTGGCATTCTCTGGAGACAGAGATCAAATCCCCTGAAGACGGAGAGTGGCTGCCTGTATGGCGGGGTGTTCAAAAACAGTCACACACGCAATCATCTCACCCACTTGGGTGATCCTAGGAGTGTTTAGCCCAGGTACGCAACAACAACAACAACACACACACACACGTACACACACACACACACGTACACACACACACACACGTACACACACACGTACACACACACACACACACACACACACACACACACACACACACACACACACACACACACACACACACACACACACACACACACACACACACACACACACACACACACACACACACACACACACACACACACACACACACACCACAAATAATGATGACACTCTCTCCCCTCACTTCCCAACCCAAAACAACCTGTCCCAAAATCCATCTCCCCTCCCCCCTCCCCACCTACCCTGCTCCACTTGGAGGAGGTCCAACGAGGCAGGCAGTCAGGGTTAGGGCATTCCTGTCGGTGGGGCGGTCTCTCTATCGCCTCGCACACCTCCAAGTCAGCGTCTGTCCCGTTGCCATGGAGACAGCGTAACGGCCGTTTCCTTAGCGACACGCCTTCACGTATGCAGCCTGCCAGCGTGCACTGCATAGAGAGAGAGAGAGAGAGAGAGAGAGAGAGAGAGAGAGAGAGAGAGAGAGAGAGAGAGAGAGAGAGAGAGAGAGAGAATGGTGAGGGAGAGGAGGCGAGACGTTCGAACAGTTCTGGTTGACGCGATGAAGAGAGAGCGGTGGAAAGGTTGAAGTCACGTGAGTGAAGTCACGTGAGTGAAGAAAAAGAAACAAGTGCAGTGAGCCACACGAACAGTCTTTGTGGAAGCAAACGTGCGCGCGCACATTTACAATCCGAGAGGGCGAAGGTGCACAACCGTGCTGCACATTGATGTGAATAGGCACCCACATGCACACACATGCGCGCGCGCACACGCACACACACAAACGAGAGTAGAACGCGCGAGCGGGCGAGAGAGCGAGCGAGCGAGCGAAAGAGGGAAAAAGGAAGAGAGGGAGGGTAGGTTAGGGTAGGATAGAGGGATGGTCGGTGCGAGGGTAGGGAAAGGGAGGGTGGGGGGAGGGTGGGGCCCAAGAAAGGAAGGAGAAAGGAATGGATAGCGATGGAATTCCCTGCATTCACAGACTGCTGGAATTTGTTCCTGTGCCCTTTGCAAACCTTCTTTCCTTTCCACTGTGTACTCTGCTTCTCTTATCATCGAAATGAAAAAAACACCTCCCAAAACAAACGGCTGTTTAAACTGAATCGTGTTCTTTTGGTATCTGCAAATAAAACCAAACTTTTCGGGCTAGGATTTCTCGCGGTTCATCTGAGTGGCGAGCTATCGCATATCTCATGCCACGCGAGGAAATGCCAAGCACGAGAAAAGTCACGCGATTTCAGTCAGTGTGTTGTGGGAAAGTTCCTTTGCACACATGGGGTCTTCAGACAGTTGCTGGTCTGCCTCCTGCAGAGACAGATGAACAGCCAGCACTAAACATACTGAGAGAGGCAGGAATACCGAAAGCTCATCGTAGCCAGGCCTGTGCCTGAAACGGGGTGCTAACTGACAACCCCGACTGAGTTCATATCTCAAGAGAGGCGATCAGCCAAAATAATCAGGTTGCACGTAGCCGACCAAAATGATCGATCGAATGGCGATTCCTATGCAACTGTTCAGTTCAGGTTAAACAGAGGTTGTGTGGATCAGCAGGTATTTATCTTAATATCATGTACAGTGTCAACAGAGCTGGCATAATACATAACTAAAAGAGGTGTGTGTGTGTGTGTGTAAGTGTGTGCATGTATGTGTGTGCGTGCGTGTGTGTGCATGGGCATGTGCTTGTGTGTGTGTGTGTGTGTGTGTGTGTGTGTGTGTGTGTGCGTGTGTGCGTGCGCGTGCGCGAAAATGAGATTCTATCCACATCAATTTTTTTACTTTCTCCGTCTACAAGGTTCATCCATTTTGTTGATAGATTCTTTTCCTAACATAGGTACACAGAGTCTCTCGCCCTCCTTTACACTCTCAAGATACACACCGGTAAGATTCAGCACTAGACTGGACTCTCGCCGTCCTTTACACTCTCAAGATACACACTGGTAAGATTCAGCACTAGACTGGACTCTCGCCGTCCTTTACACTCTCAAGATACACACTGGTAAGATTCAGCACTAGACTGGACTCTCGCCGTCCTTTACACTCTCAAGATACACACCGGTAAGATTCAGCACTAGACTGGACTCTCGCCGTCCTTTACACTCTCAAGATACACACCGGTAAGATTCAGCACTAGACTAGACTATGGCTCCTACGGTAAAGCAGTACGGCATTTGCGTCCCTCAAGATCTCGTGTCGTGTTAAACATGGCTCTCTTTGGTTCTTCAGGCAATGGAATATATTGATTTTGATGCATTCTGCAGTACAAAATACCTTTAAATATTCCGTGTCGTGTTAAACATGGCTCTCTTTGGTTCTTCAGGCAATGGGAATATATTGATTTTGATCCATTCTGCAGTACAAAACACCTGTAAATATTCCGTGTCGTTTCAAAAGGTCTACAAGCTACGTTGCTGTCACAGACAACCCGTAACTCTTGAAAGGACATAACGTGAAACGTGTACAAGCTCATAGATTTGATCTTTTCCTGGCCTCTCATCCTTCAAAATACGTATGCACTCTGTCCAATCATCTTGACGTAGCAGCGATTCCTCTGTGTGGTTGATATTGTTCAGTTAACCGCCGTCAACAATAATCGACGCTTGAATGGCCATACCTTTTGACTCAAGGCAAAAATATCTATTTATCTTCCGCTTAGTGATAGGTAGCAGTGGGAGGACAAAACATCTAAACAACATTCACTCTACTTCCATAACGAACACTCCACGCACTGTCAACCGAGGTCCTTGACCCAAAGACCTCTCAAGGCGAAAGGTCACGCGAATCGAACAATGGACCACACCCGAAGACTGACGCCAGGAAAGCGACAAAAACCACCGCGACCTCTCCCAGAACAAGGAAATCGGGCCAGGAAAGCGCCGGCAGTCTGGTATTTACCATGTACGCGGTAAGAGCTCGCCAAACAACTTCACAAAGAGCGGCGAGCAAGGTGGCAGACTATCACACCTCAGTTATCTCCCTTGGGACAGGGTGAAGGTCGCAGCAGAGTCTGCGTCTGCCGGATGACGCTTGGCGCCAAGAGGGTTAAGGGGTTAAAAGAGCGACTGCGAGCGACGCTGTGGGAGGCGGAGGTAAAGTTCACGTGGCAGGCGGGAAGAGCAGCTGTGTTGTAACTCTTCCCGCCATGAAGTGCGCACGTTCCCCGCACGCCAGGCGGTGTTGGATGTCGGCAGGATTGAATGTCCGGACATCCCGTCTTTCTTTCTCTCCCACCTTTTTGGGGTCTTTTTTGCCCATCCCCCTTGTCTCCAACTCTCATACGCTGTGGTCTGAGGTCTTCCTTCCCATGTTCTCGCAGTTCAGTGGGCTGCCCTGTGTCTTCAAGATGTTTGTTTTCACTCCTTAAAGATATTCAGTATGCGTAATCGTGTGTTCCTCTCTCAGCTTTCACTCTGTTCTTGTAATTAGTAATAACATAAACTGAAAGCACTGTCATTAATTAAAAGAGATCACGTAAAAAACACCCCCCATCCACCCCAACCCCCCCCCCCCCAAAAAAAAAAAAAAAAAAAAAAAACAACAAACAAACAACAACAAACACACAAAACAACAACAACAACAAAACAACAAACACACGCACACAACTTTAGCTGCATGGAAAAGTGAGTAAGAACCATGACAGAAAAGAAAATAACTCAGAGATGTCTATATTCCTATCGCCATGAATGCTTTCAATGGTAACATCATCACAATTCAGCATGAGTTTGTACATTTAAAAATAGGAAGATTCAGCACACTTCAGAAGAATTCCACATATGTTGCACGTTTCAAACTTGTCTGCTTTCCGTCTTGGCTTCAAGTGCCTAGCTCGCCACGCACTCTCTTTTCTTCATATCCCTGCTCGGTAATGGGGCCCTGGGCATCCTCTGTATTGCGCCCGCGGCTAGAAATCCCCTCAAGCAGCACTCTGGTCTTAGTGACAGTTCACGTCAAGCTTGGCTACCATCCACAAACTCTACTTCAGGGTGCAGTAAATCGTCACAGAAATTCCAAGTTTTCTTGTGGATCTCGCGGCAAACTGCACTTCTGGTCTCCATTTTCGCGTCTCTGCTAGCAGCTTGGACTGATCGTCAAAACGAGAAGTTTTGGCGGTATTGCTCTTCATTTCCTCCCGCCCACACCGGTCACTGAGTTAAGCGTTGTCTCCTTCTGTGTTGGTGTCCTGATGAAGAGTTTAGTCTCAAAAGGTCGACCCTGTTGTTTTGTATATCGTTAAAATTAAAGCCTGGAACAGTAACACTGGTTGTGGTTAGATTGATGATGTCCAGTAGCTGGTGATATGTTATTCTGCTTCAGTTCATGCCATTCAAAGATTAAGTTGAGTGTTAATGGACTAGATGGCGGTATCGTATGAAAACACACACACACACACACACACACATCAAATAGTGCGCGTGTGTGCGCGTGTGTGCGAGTGAGTGAGTGAGTGTGTGTGTGTGTGTGTGTGTGTGTGTGTGTGTGTGTGTGAGAGAGAGAGAGAGAGAGAGAGAGAGAGAGAGAGAGAGAGAGAGAGAGAGAGAGAGAGAGAGGGGGGGGGCGGGATTTCCAACGCTCGCATTTTCATTCGGTCAGTTCAAACTACAAAACTACAAAGTGCACAACATGCAGAGGAAGTAAATGACCAAGGGAGGTAATGTCATATCCTAGACCGTAGAGTGTCCTAAAACGTAGAGCGTGACCTACTTGCATATTATTAACATGACGTCTTCACCAGCCAAATTTTGTGATTGGACAATGCCCCCGCAGACAGGACTTTCCCCCGCCTACTCTTGTTATCTTAACTGTGATTAGCCGGTTGTAACGGTGAGCGTTTTATGAAATCTCGGACCCAAAGATTTTTGTCTTTGCTGCGTGTGATTACACAAACATTTTTAGAGGAAAGTACCATTTGATCGAATAATAAGGTGAAAGAAAACGATGAAAACCCATATTTCGTCATGTTAATAATATGCAAGTAGGTCACGCTCTACGTTTTAGGATACTCTACGGTGTAGGATATGACAGTAACTCCTTACATCAAACCAGTCCCCGGGCTCCCAGCGTGGGCAGTCAGATGACAAGGAGCACTTCCGGCTGTGTTCAGGCCTGGCCAGACCAGCGCGGACACACTCGCGGTCAGGAAGCGTCTGGATGAAGCGCTCCGTCACCAGGGAACACGTGATGTCGCGACGCTGATGCCCGGATCCGCAAGTGACCGAGCAGTCGGACCACTCAGAGGAAGAGAACACTAGCCGCGAGGTGGCGTTGTACTGCGGGTCGCTGACGACGCCCATGTCATTCTGACCACTAGGTCGCGTGCTGTCCCCGGAACCAGCTAAGTAGGCAGCCATTTTTTTGCCTCGAAGTCGGGCCTGCGAGTTGCAAGATAAAGCGTAAAGAGAAATGCTGGTCCATGATGCATCTCTCTCTCTCTCTCTCTCTCTCTCTCTCTCTCTCTCTCTCTCTCTCTCTCTCTCTCCCTCCCTCTCCCCCTGTGTGTGTGTGTGTGTGTCTGTCTGTGTGTCTGTGTGTGTGTGTCTGTCTGTCTGTCTGTCTGTCTGTCTGTCTGTCTGTATCTCTCTCTCTTCCCCTCTCTCTCCTTCTGTCTCTCTATCTCTCTCTCAGAGGTTATCGAAATACACACTTGTAAACAATTACATACATCATTACATGCCATCGTATTAACTGTTCAAAAGGAATAATTTAAAACCAATTAATTAAAACGAAAAATCAAAGCTAAAAAAAGATAAAGTCATTCTTCTCTAATTAATCGTAAACATTGACAAAATAAAACGATAAAGTTACTGTGCAACATACATACAGTACAAACACCAATGTAGTTATGCACGGGCGAAAACCGACACGTACACATGTATGTTATTAATCATACCTGCTCCTTGCTTTGGAAGGAAATATCTACACTGGCTCTCTGGGTGCCTGCCATGCACGTGTATTCTCCAGCGTCGGAGGAAGGGTTGGCCTTCCTGAGACAGAAATAAAGCAGGACATTCAGTTGACTGATCTTGTATTGCGTAGTCACATAATACAGGAATGGTCTGTTCAGACAGCCCAAATAGGAAAATCCTTGGAGATCAGTGACGCTGTACAGACTTTCCCTGGGAGATGAATTTACGTCATCTCTTGCATGCGTAGGCAATACACCGTAGTGTGTGTTTGTGTGTGTGTGTGTGTGTGTGTGTGTGTGTGTGTGTGTGTGTGTGTGTGTGTGTGAGTGTGTGTGTGTGTGTGTGTGTGAGTGTGTGTGTGTGTGAGTGTGTGTGTGTGTGTGTGTGTGTGTGTGTGTGTGTGTGAGTGTGTGTGTGTGTGTGTGTGTGTGTGAGTGTGTGTGTGTGTGTGTGTGTGTGTGTGTGTAAGAGAGAGAGAGAGAGAGAGAGAGAGAGAGAGAGAGAGAGAGAGAGAGAGAGAGAGAGAGAGAGAGAGAGAGAGAGAGAGAGAGAGAGAGAGAGAGAGAGAGAGAGAGAGAGAGAGAGAGAGAGAGAGAGGGAGAGTGAAGAATGTTTTTGAGCTGGAGTAAAACTTGGATCGCCTGACAGGTCGGCCCCGAAAACTGAAATCCTTTACAATAACTGAAGTGGTCTAATAGAATCTGCGAGTCTTTTTTTTTTGAAAGTCTAAAAGTTTCACACAGCTTTTCCATATGTAAGATAGTAATCGCAATGTTTAGTGCATAGAACAATTTCAAAAAAAGACTATGGGCTTTTGCATTTTGAACAAGTTAAATCCAACTAGCACTGCAGATTAAACACATTTTGTGCAATGAAACCCGAAGTGATCACGAGAACAACCATACGTATCAAACGATTACAAATGCATTTTTCATATTCTTGGGAAATTGATCTGAACCCCCTTGTTTCCTAGAAAGCGTTCATTTCGACTCAAGCACAGAATCAAAACAGACGTGGCATGAACGTGACGTAAGCAGCACCTAATTTTGAGGTTTCCGCTGAAGGTGATCCTGATGCGGCCTGCCATGGGGACCAGTCTGTTCTTACGGCTCCAGAACAGCAGTCGAGGATGGAAGTTCTTCACTGGACACCGGATGGTCACACTTTGTCCTGGCAGCAGTACCACCTTCCCCCCAACTGGCAGCTTGACCTGCAGGAGCCAGGAAATGACCTTAGACGTGATGGCCTTCATGACATAAACAACGATGATGATGGTGACAGCCGATGATGATGGTGACAGCCGATGATGATGGTGACAGCCGATGATGATGGTGACAGCCGATGATGATGGTGACAGCCGATGATGATGGTGACAGCCGATAATGATGGTGACAGCCGATGGTGTTGGTGACAGCTGTTGAGCTTGTTGAAATTTTACAAGGATGGTGGCGTGACATTTGCCAGGGGTCAAGGTCTGTTAGTCTTGGATATTCTCGTGAGTTCAGACACACAGAATGGTTGATCCAGAAATGCAGGGCGTCCAGGAGCAACCAGAGAATCGACAACTCAGCTCTGTGACAGGGAGGTATTCTAAGATGTAAATGCGTTTCGAATAAAGAGCCGAATCCATGTAGAGAACGCAGGAAAGGTTCTTGGAACCAGTGATGAGTACGGAACCTGCGACGTCTTAGGCTCTGTATAAACCGATGCGTTTAAAATAACATTTCGCGTAATAAAATCCTGTAGAAAACTCACCTTTTTGGATCTCTTGAGTTGGACATACGTGTAATTCTCGGCCTGGATCAGGGGTGGGGCTATGACGTCAGAGTAACATTCACCATGGCTACACTGGCGTGACGTCATCGGTCGTGTCGTCAGACACTCCAGGGAGGAGACAATGACGTCATGTCCACTCACAGGAGTCTTCACACACCTCACTTCCCTCGTCTGCTGCCCCAAGCCACAAGTTCTGGAACACTGCACAGAGGCATGTTTGTGTACGTAGGGAAGGTAGCATGCATTCGGATGTTCGAGGGTTGCAAGGCCAAGTACATGTACTTTCCTTCGTGTCTATTGAATAAACGCTAGAAGGAAAACTGGGGCAAAAACCTCAACTACATGTGTACATACACTAAACACCATGGGTAATGGTCTTTGGGCTTTGCAGCGAGGCGCTGTGCCGTGGTTCAATCCCAGGGGCGGGAGAGATGGGAGAAAAAGTTATAAATACATGTGTACATGATCTACACGTACAAATATATGTGAGGTACTCTTGCCTGCTGGGCTGACGAATTGCAAAACGAAGTTCCGCTACTTTAGAATGTTCGATGCCATTCTTTGCATGACCACACAGCCAATATGATAATATGCATAATCTGTTGAGATAGGTGTGCTCTTTTTTAGCCTAGAGACACACGAAGTACGCATTTCTATGTAGTAATATGTAGAAGATGCGTTGTGTATTTTCCGCAATTTTACCAGTGTAGTTTCCGTGTCTCTCTGAACTTGTGCACGATTGTCAGCCCATTAGTTTATTGAAATATGCATGCGTTAGTTCATTCGTCCGTCAGTATGCCTGTCTGCCCCATGCACCCGTCTGCCTCCCCCCCCCCCCTCTCTCTCTCTCTCTCTTTGTCTTTCTCTCTCTCCCACTCCAGACCTGGGTACCTCAAATTTTGCTTCAGCGTACTCACTGGTTCAGATATGCGTATTTTAATAAAACTGTGCGTATTTTTTGCGCGGACCGACAATTTCAAAAATGCAGCTTTTGGTTTGCATACAAAGAGGCAATGCAAGTGAAGAGTTACCTCCCCCTTGACCGCTGAATCCTGCTGTTTAGTTGAAGCGAAACTATGTATCTCTACAGGAGGACACTGGTCACGTAGGCATCCCACAGCGCGCCTGAACTGATTTTGGCTCGAGAGAGAGAGAGAGAGAGAGAGAGAGAGAGAGAGTGAGAGTGACAGAGAGAGAGAGAGAGTGACAGAGAGAGAGAGTGACAGAGAGAGAGAGAGAGACAGAGAGAGACAGAGAGAGAGAGACACAGAGAGACAGAGAGAGAGAGACAGAGACAGAGAGAGAGAGAGACAGAGAGACAGAGAGAGAGACAGAGAGAGAGACAGAGTTAGAGAGAGAGAGAGTGAAACAGAGAGGTATGAGGTATCCTCCCTGCAAATGTTATGTTAAGATTGCCTGACCCACTTCTTACCCCCAGCATCCTGTAGCAGTGGGGCTCAACTAAACAGCCCCTCTGGGAACGGCAGTGCAGTCACAACAGTGTTGTCAAGACATATTACACAAATGTCCCATCAAGAGCTTTTGTCAAAACAAAACTCGAACAGTACGAGACTGTTTCCAGCCTCAGGAAAATTAAATTGTGGATGGGAACTTCAGGGGGGGGGGGGGGGGGACCTTTTGATTTCAGGATTGCCGTATTTTTTCACACAAGTCGTAGTAGTCGTATTTTCAATAGTTTGGCGTAAAAAATACGCCAAAATCGTATAGGTTAACAGGTCTGCCACTCCCTCCTCCTCTCTCTCTCTCTTTCTCTCCCTCCCTCCTTCCCTCCGTCCGTCCGTCTCTCTCTGTCTGTCTACGTCTATCTCTCTGTCTCTCTGTGTATCTCTGTCTCTCTCTCTCTCACCTCTGACCACTCTCCAGCCACCCATCGTGCGGGGCAGAACTGGACGTTGCAGGGTCTGTCCCTAGGGGGGACAGGGTCTGGGCAACGCGAGAGGTCCACCCCTTCCAGTGTACCCCCCTCACCCTCCTGTAGGCAGCGCACGTCACGTGACTGGACTCCGCCCCCACACTCCTCAGTGCAGGTCCCGTAGTCCCCCACCTCCCACCTGCAAGACAAGTTGGTTGGGATGAGCAGGGATGCGTTGGGTTGGATATATTTGGCCGAAGCGGCAGTTGGCTTAGAGTGGTTTAGTTTAGTTTTGCGGCAGGAATTTTGACTGATTAATCGATCGATCAATTAATTGGTTAATTGACTATTAAACCGATCGATTGATCGATTGACTGACTGAATGGTTGCTTGATCGATCGAACTAGAGCGAGTGGTCAATCGAGTGAGTGGTTCATCAATTGACTGACTGACTGACTGACCGACTGACTGACTGACTGATTGGCTGACAAGCGGTTTGAGAACGAGACATGATTGATGACTCGCCATATGAAAACCACACTTTTACCTTGACTGACTGATTGATTGATAGATTGATTGAATAATTGATCATGCATGTATTAACACTTATTGGCAAATTGTATACGCACTGCATATGTACATGTATGCCTACATGAACACATTTCGGAGTGAAGTTGAGGAGGCGTGCGTGAGTAATAGAATATATAATAAGAGAGGGGGTGGTTGGTGGGGTGGAAATATTGGGCAAGGAAAATAAAAATGTTGACAGAAATGAGGAAAAGGAAAATTTAGGGGATGCGCCGAGAAAGGAAGTAAGGTGAAATAGAGCGATAAGCATGCGAGGAGCATGCGAGGAGCATGCGGAGAGTAAAAGAAGGACGGGGGGAGAAAAGGTGAAGGGAAAACAACTTTGTTGTTTAGCCCACTAGCCCATTTCAAAATAAAAAGTGAAAATGAAATTGAAACGAGAGAGAGAGAGAGAGAGAGAGAGAGAGATGGGACAAAGAGCTATATGGAACTGATAGAGAGATATGGGACAGACAGACGGACGGACGGACGGACGGACGGACGGACGGACGGACAGAGGTTGAGTCAGAGACAGAAATGTGAGAACTAGGGAGGGAGAGAGCTGTAAGGGAAAATGCGTAGGGCGGTGAGGAGAGGTGACATGTGTGGATTTGTGGGAAGAGAAAAGTGGGAGGAGGAAGGGAAAAGTGGGAAGAGAAAGGAATGTGAAGAAATGCTGGGAGTTAAGGAGGAACTGCAAAGGACGCACATGAAAATAGAAATGTAATAGATAACCACCAGAAACCTAGTGACACATGAGCTAAACAGGGAACAAATGTACAAGAAGAAAGTTTCCACATGAACGCAAAAGAAAGTACATGGTTTTTGAATGTGCACCGACCAATTAAAAAAAATTCAACACGTTCGAACATTAACAATTCCTTAAATATAAAACGAGTGCATCGGTAAGAGCCTGTAGGAATGCAATCCGATCTGCAAACAGTTGGACAATACATTTGACAGCAAAACAATACATTTGACGACAAAACAATGCCTTAAAAATACTAAAAATAACGAGCCAGAACTACCCAGTAGCAATCGTATGCAATCGGCAAACATTCGCCTTTGAAAATGCAGAAAAGAAATGTTACAGTGCAAAAACGCTCTCCATTCTTCCTGCCACCAAACACCTAGGACCCAACGTAAGGTCCCTGACAGCGCCAGAATAAGCACATCCGCGGTCTCCTCATCTGCACTGCCGGAATGAGAACCGAGCAAAGAAACAGTTTCAGGTCGTAGCAGGAATCCGTCCCAGGTGTCGGTCACATGACCTCACACAGCGCCCTCTGGTGGTGGACATGAAAGGCGTCAGCGCCATCTGACCGCCATTTCGCCACTCTCAGCCGGCAGGTGTCGCCGCGAAAGCTCTCTGTGAAAGTTTAACGAGGAACAGAGAGGCAGCACGTGCCTGACCAGAATGCCGAGAGGAATTCCGCGCCGTCTGGTGCTGGCAGCAAGATCTCGGCTGAGCTACAGAGCATGCAGAGGGAAGAGGGACGGGGGATTGCAAAAGATCAAGCGGGGTGATGCATTATTTCACCACAGGTTGTAGGGATGTGGATGTTAAGCACAGAGGTCCATGCCTGTGTAGGAGGTTACAAGTCTCTCTCTCTCTCTCTCTCTCTCTCTCTCTCTCTCTCTCTCTCTGTGTCCATCTCGCTCTTCTGGCCACGGGGGACATTTGTTTATCCTACAATCTGCCTGGCTGGCGGCGGGACCTCCCTGGTTTCACTCTGCTGTCATTCTTCCTGACTGGGTTGTTGTGAGCGCTGGACTGATGTTTCACTTTCACGCAGCGTGGGAAATGCTGAAACAAACCCTTCCGGTTTTAGTGACAGATGTGTGTATATATCCTCTATGGAGAGAAGATGTGCTGGGATAGCGGGGAGACGGACAGGGAGAGTGGGCGAGAGGAGACGTGCAAGTAAAATCAAACATGTACCCTTCACAAAAGGAAGCGGCTTTGTCCTGCTACTTGGAGTAGAGATGTTCCCTCTCTATAGCTCCAAGCCTGCGCCTCTGTTCCCTCTCCATAGCTCCAAGCCTGCGTCTCTGTTCCCTCTCCATAGCTCCAAGCCTGCGCCTCTGTCCCCTCTCTATAGCTCCAAGCCTGCGCCTCTGTCCCCTCTCTATAGCTCCAAGCCTGCGCCTCTGTCCCCTCTCTATAGCTCCAAGCCTGCGCCTCTGTTCCCTCTCCATAGCTCCAAGCCTGCGCCTCTGTTCCCTCTCCATAGCTCCAAGCCTGCGCCTCTGTCCCCTCTCCATAGCTCCAAGCCTGCGCCTCTGTCCCCTCTCTATAGCTCCAAGCCTGCGCCTCTGTTCCCTCTCCATAGCTCCAAGCCTGCGCCTCTGTCCCCTCTCTATAGCTCCAAGCCTGCGCCTCTGTTCCCTCTCCATAGCTCCAAGCCTGCGCCTCTGTTCCCTCTCCATAGCTCCAAGCCTGCGCCTCTGTCCCCTCTCCATAGCTCCAAGCCTGCGCCTCTGTTCCCTCTCCATAGCTCCAAGCCTGCGCCTCTGTCCCCTCTCCATAGCTCCAAGCCTGCGCCTCTGTCCCCTCTCCATAGCTCCAAGCCTGCGCCTCTGTTCCCTCTCTATAGCTCCAAGCCTGCGCCTCTGTTCCCTCTCCATAGCTCCAAGCCTGCGCCTCTGTCCCCTCTCTATAGCTCCAAGCCTGCGCCTCTGTCCCCTCTCCATAGCTCCAAGCCTGCGCCTCTGTCCCCTCTCCATATCTCCAAGCCTGCGCCTCTGTTCCCTCTCTATAGCTCCAAGCCTGCGCCTCTGTTCCCTCTCCATAGCTCCAAGCCTGCGCCTCTGTCCCCTCTCTATAGCTCCAAGCCTGCGCCTCTGTTCCCTCTCCATAGCTCCAAGCCTGCGCCTCTGTTCCCTCTCCATAGCTCCAAGCCTGCGCCTCTGTCCCCTCTCTATAGCTCCAAGCCTGCGCCTCTGTTCCCTCTCCATAGCTCCAAGCCTGCGCCTCTGTCCCCTCTCTATAGCTCCAAGCCTGCGCCTCTGTTCCCTCTCCATAGCTCCAAGCCTGCGCCTCTGTTCCCTCTCCATAGCTCCAAGCCTGCGCCTCTGTCCCCTCTCTATAGCTCCAAGCCTGCGCCTCTGTTCCCTCTCCATAGCTCCAAGCCTGCGCCTCTGTCCCCTCTCTATAGCTCCAAGCCTGCGCCTCTGTTCCCTCTCTATAGCTCCAAGCCTGCGCCTCTGTTCCCTCTCTATAGCTCCAAGCCTGCGCCTCTGTCCCCTCTCTATAGCTCCAAGCCTGCGCCTCTGTCCCCTCTCTATAGCTCCAAGCCTGCGCCTCTGTTCCCTCTCCATAGCTCCAAGCCTGCGCCTCTGTTCCCTCTCCATAGCTCCAAGCCTGCGCCTCTGTCCCCTCTCTATAGCTCCAAGCCTGCGCCTCTGTCCCCTCTCCATAGCTCCAAGCCTGCGCCTCTGTCCCCTCTCCATAGCTCCAAGCCTGCGCCTCTGTTCCCTCTCTATAGCTCCAAGCCTGCGCCTCTGTCCCCTCTCTATAGCTCCAAGCCTGCGCCTCTGTCCCCTCTCTATAGCTCCAAGCCTGCGCCTCTGTTCCCTCTCCATAGCTCCAAGCCTGCGCCTCTGTTCCCTCTCCATAGCTCCAAGCCTGCGCCTCTGTCCCCTCTCTATAGCTCCAAGCCTGCGCCTCTGTTCCCTCTCCATAGCTCCAAGCCTGCGCCTCTGTCCCCTCTCCATAGCTCCAAGCCTGCGCCTCTGTCCCCTCTCCATAGCTCCAAGCCTGCGCCTCTGTTCCCTCTCTATAGCTCCAAGCCTGCGCCTCTGTTCCCTCTCCATAGCTCCAAGCCTGCGCCTCTGTCCCCTCTCTATAGCTCCAAGCCTGCGCCTCTGTCCCCTCTCCATAGCTCCAAGCCTGCGCCTCTGTCCCCTCTCCATAGCTCCAAGCCTGCGCCTCTGTTCCCTCTCTATAGCTCCAAGCCTGCGCCTCTGTTCCCTCTCTATAGCTCCAAGCCTGCGCCTCTGTCCCCTCTCCATAGCTCCAAGCCTGCGCCTCTGTCCCCTCTCCATAGCTCCAAGCCTGCGCCTCTGTTCCCTCTCTATAGCTCCAAGCCTGCGCCTCTGTCCCCTCTCTATAGCTCCAAGCCTGCGCCTCTGTTCCCTCTCTATAGCTCCAAGCCTGCGCCTCTGTCCCCTCTCCATAGCTCCAAGCCTGCGCCTCTGTCCCCTCTCCATAGCTCCAAGCCTGCGCCTCTGTTCCCTCTCTATAGCTCCAAGCCTGCGCCTCTGTTCCCTCTCTATAGCTCCAAGCCTGCGCCTCTGTTCCCTCTCTATAGCTCCAAGCCTGCGCCTCTGTCCCCTCTCCATAGCTCCAAGCCTGCGCCTCTGTTCCCTCTCTATAGCTCCAAGCCTGCGCCTCTGTTCCCTCTCCATAGCTCCAAGCCTGCGCCTCTGTCCCCTCTCTATAGCTCCAAGCCTGCGCCTCTGTTCCCTCTCTATAGCTCCAAGCCTGCGCCTCTGTTCCCTCTCTATAGCTCCAAGCCTGCGCCTCTGTTCCCTCTCTATAGCTCCAAGCCTGCGCCTCTGTTCCCTCTCTATAGCTCCAAGCCTGCGCCTCTGTTCCCTCTCTATAGCTCCAAGCCTGCGCCTCTGTTCCCTCTCCATAGCTCCAAGCCTGCGCCTCTGTTCCCTCTCTATAGCTCCAAGCCTGCGCCTCTGTTCCCTCTCCATAGCTCCAAGCCTGCGCCTCTGTCCCCTCTCTATAGCTCCAAGCCTGCGCCTCTGTCCCCTCTCTATAGCTCCAAGCCTGCGCCTGCCATGCAACAATACCACAGCACTCGGGCCACTCTTTTACACATGCACGTGTGTGCACCAAGGAAACACGCCTGCACAAAGGCGTAGTAATGGTTTAAGATTCCATTTCAATGGCAGCTTGTGTATCACGCACAAATGCAGCCCCAAGGTTTGGGTTGCCTGTAGACACGCGTGTACAAGCTCATAAACGTACATTTCTCAAGAGTCTCCGCGGCACAATGGCGCACGCGTACATTCAAATGTAAACACACATTTACATTTGCACATGCACGTTTATTCACATGCATAGGCACGCGCGCAAGCACGCACACACACACACACACTAACACACTAACACACACACTAATCCACATTTACACACACATACATTTACACACACTGACACACGCGCGCACACGTACACACACACACACACACACACACACACACACACACACACATACACAAACGCGCGCGCGCGACGCTGCATAGTTTATTTTCGGTTTTCAGCCATCGTGTCTGTCCAAACAACAACAAGAAGGGCAAAGCCCATACGACTCACATGATTGACCTTGACCTTTACATGACATTGACCTTCAGGTGACCTTCAAGGTCAAGGTCAAACAACTAAACCTAGCAATGACATCATACACTAAGAACTGCTTTACACATTTTTCCTACCAAAATACATGTGACCTTGACCCAAGGTCAAGGTCATCCAAGGTCATGCAACACAAAGCTGTTAATTCAAGACATAGGAAGCACAATGGTGCTTATTGGCACTTTCTACCATGAGATATGGTCACTTTTAGTGGTTCACTACCCCATTTTGGTCACATTTCATAAGGGTCAAAGTGACCTTGACCTTGATGATATGTGACCAAATGTGTCTCATGATGAAAGTATAACATGTGCCCCACATAATTATTAAGTTTGAAACAGTTATCTTCCATAGTTCAGGGTCAAGGTCACTTCAAAATATGTATACAATCCAACTTTGAAGAGCTCCTGTGACCTTGACCTTGAAGCAAGGTCAACCAAACTGGTATCAAAAGATAGGGCTTGCTTTGACCTATATACCACTTGTAGCTAAGGTCGCCATTCTCAATAACGTGGGAGAAAATTGGGAAAATGTGAAAAATGACTGTTTTTGAGACCACATTTATGGCTCCTGTGACCTTGACCTTGAAGCAAGGTCTAGTCACTATGTATGTTTTTTGAGGCCTTGTCATCATACACCATCATGCCACATTTGGTGTTGATAGACTTAATAGTCTCCGAGAAAAATCCAACGTTTAAGTTTTTTACGGACGGACGCCCGCCCGCCCGGACGGACGGACGGACGCCCGGACGGACGGACGACACGGCTCAGTACATAGACTCACTTTTGCTTCGCATGTGAGTCAAAAACCTGGCCTCCCTATGACAAACTTTTAGTTGTGCCACACGCGACTTCATTACCTATCTCTTCTTACAAACTAACTATACTCCGATTAACAAATGACACACCAGTAAACCACAATTCCTTTTTTTACTTACACCTTCCACATCGAAGAGCGATAGCGGCGAGAGTATCAAAGAACCAGCTTACGTCACTCTGACAAATGATGACGTAAGCAACCTCCACGAAAGAAGAGCGGCTGTTTGCCTCCCTGCGGGACTCTGGGCAAGCCTGGGAGCAGATGGCGGCAGCGTACGCCTGTATGTTTGCTTTGCTTCGTCAGTTCCCCTTGCTTAGAAGGACGCACGTACAACACGAGGGTTAGATTAGAAGGACGCATGTACAACACGAGGGTTAGATTAGAAGGACGCATGTACAACACGAGGGTTAGATTAGAAGGACGCACGTACAACACGAGGGTTAGATTAGAAGGACGCATGTACAACACGAGGGTTAGATTAGAAGGACGCATGTACAACACGAGGGTTAGATTAGAAGGACGCACGTACAACACGAGGGTTAGATTAGAAGGACGCACGTACAACACGAGGGTTAGATTAGAAGGACGCACGTACAACACGAGGGTTAGATTAGAAGGACGCATGTACAACACGAGGGTTAGATTAGAAGGACGCACGTACAACACGAGGGTTAGATTAGAAGGACGCACGTACAACACGAGGGTTAGATTAGAAGGACGCACGTACAACACGAGGGTTAGATTAGAAGGACGCACGTACAACATGAGGGTTAGATTAGAAGGACGCACGTACAACACGAGGGTTTGATTAGAAGGACGCACGTACAACACGAGGGTTAGATTAGAAGGACGCACGTACAACACGAGGGTTTGATTAGAAGGACGCACGTACAACACGAGGGTTAGATTAGAAGGACGCACGTACAACACGAGGGTTAGATTAGAAGGACGCACGTACAACTACAACACGAGGGTTAGATTAGAAGGACGCACGTACAACACGAGGGTTAGATATGAACGAGGAAGAGAGAGACGCTCTGAGAAGGCAGCGTTTTAATAGGAACTTTCTTACTGGAACCACCCACAGCCAATCACCTTGGAACCACCCTCAGCCAATCACCTTGGAACCACCCACAGCCAATCACCTTGGAACCACCCACAGCCAATCACCTTGGAACCACCCACAGCCAATCACCTTGGAACCACCCACAGCCAATCACCTTGGAACCACCCACAGCCAATCACCTTGGAACCACCCACAGCCAATCACCTTGGAACCACCCACAGCCAATCACCTTGGAACCACCCACAGCCAATCACCTTGGAACCACCCACAGCCAATCATCTTGGAACCACCCACAGCCAATCACCGTGGAACCACCCACAGCCAATCACCTTGGAACCACCCACAGCCAATCACCTTGGAACCACCCACAGCCAATCACCTTGGAACCACCCACAGCCAATCACCTTGGAAGTCCAAACATACTCAGACGACAGGGACGCTTCCAATAAATATTATATTACACACAAGAATACTTAAGTTAATGAATTTCTTATCATGAAAGCAAGGCAAATCAAGCCAGCAGCTTCATAACTGACAAGTAAATGGCTCACATGATACAGTTGCTCCATACATGAAAGAAGACAATTCGTTCTTTGCACAATCTTTCTATAAATGCCTTAGCTTAATGCTATGAGAATCGGTGATTCTTAACTTCAAGTTATTCAGGGCTTTGAAATATCACATGTGTACACAGTGACACACTCATGCCCTCTGCATGTCTGGTGGTGCAGAGAATCATTAAAGTAACTTAACGCGCATATTATGTTCTGAAACTTACAACATCGATAAATTGAATATTAGGGCACTTAAAATAGTTATTTTGGAGTGGTGCGGTGCTTCTGTAGCATTAAACGAGTTTTTCAAACTTTTCCTTCGTGATACTTTTCGGTAAATTGGAAGCTGATCTGCTCTTCATTTTGGAGCACCCCTCGGGCTTATGTCTCTTCTATCAACATTGGTTGCATTTTAAATCCTCCAACCAATAAGAACGAAGTTTGCCTTGGGCAAAGGCTGTTGTTATTTGTTGACTCCAGCCAAAAACCAAGGCTACAGCAAAATGTTGTTATGCTGTACTGTTATGTGGAGATTATCTTCAGCCGTGGTAAGCTCCTAACATAACAACTGGCATTCTCTGGAGACAGAGATCAAATCCCCTGAAGACGGAGTGTGGCTGCCTATATGGCGGGGTGTTCAAAAACAGTCACACACGCAATCATCTTACCCAATAAGGTGATCCTGGGAGTGTTTAGCCCAGGTACGCAACAACAACAACAACAGAACGAAGCTTTCGCGTGAATTCGGACCCATCTAAATCGCAAAAAATAGGGACGGAATGGGAGAAAACAATTTGTTTGCAAGTAGGAGTTAGGTCCCTTGTTGGTTCATGAAGATCAAATTACTAAGAAACGAAAATGAAAAGACCCTGCGATACTGAAGTCTGAACGATGTTTTGAAAGCGCTTCTTCAGCCATACCCATGTGACAAGGCTGACTGCTGTACCACTTGGAAGATGTGACAAGGCTGACTGCTGTACCACTTGGAAGATGTGACAAGGCTGACTGCTGTGCCACTTGGAAGATGTGACAAGGCTGACTGCTGTACCACTTGGAAGATGTGACAAGGCTGACTGCTGTACCACTTGGAAGATGTGACAAGGCTGACTGCTGTACAACTTGGAAGATGTGACAAGGCTGACTGCTGTACCACTTGGAAGATGTGACAAGGCTGACTGCTGTACCACTTGGAAGATGTGACAAGGCTGACTGCTGTACCACTTGGAAGATGTGACAAGGCTGACTGCTGTACAACTTGGAAGATGTGACAAGGCTGACTGCTGTACCACTTGGAAGATGTGACAAGGCTGACTGCTGTACCACTTGGAAGATGTGACAAGGCTGACTGCTGTACCACTTGGAAGATGATTTATTTTCTGACTCTTCAGTTCCATCTTCCGTAAGGAAAAAGCAATGGCCTTTGTGTTCGTCAGTACGTTTGTCAGGCTGCATATCAATCGTGGTCAATCTTTCGTAAACGCCATAACACCGACACACTGACGATCACGGAGGTGAATATGACAATGATAACGAAGGCGATAACTTTGACAATGTCAACTACGATGACCACATGCCTAGAATGTTATCAGATTTGCAGGTTATTGTAAACGTAAATATCTATGCTGCACAATTTATTGTCGAAATTTACATGATTATGTTTCTGTTTAATTATAAATCAATGCTTTCTTCACAAAACGATTTCCAACGATTTCTTTGAGTGTGGCTTGAAAAAGAAGAATATATTACGGAGGAGGAGGAGGAGGAGGAGGAGGAGGAGGAGGAGGAGGAGGAGGAGGAGGAGGAGGAGGAGGAGGAGGAGGAGGAAGACGAAGGAAGAAGACGAAGAAAAGAAGGAGATACAGTTGACTGGTCACACTCCAGCAGAGAATACCTGGGGGGGCAGGGGTCGGTGTTGCAGGGCTGGACGGAGAGTCGTGGTTTGGGAAGGCCTGCACACAATGAGAGGGGCAGCGCGCTTCCGTTGTGTGCAGACACGCACAGCAAGTCCCGTCGTCTCTCGCCTGCACAGCATGAGAGAATTGTGCCTTTGCTGCCGTATTGGAACTTTAAATGTCTTTGCTGCCGTCTTACAGCTTTACGTGTCTTTGCTGCCGTCTTACAGCTTTACATGTCTTTGCTGCCGTCTTACAACTTTACATGTCTATGCTGCCTTCGTACAACTTTACATGTCTTTGCTGCCGTCTTACAACTTTAAATGTATTTGCTGTCGTCTTACAGCTTTACATGTCTTTGCTGCCGTCTTACAACTTTACATGTCTTTGCTGCCGTCTTACAGCTTTACATGTCTTTGCTGCCTTCGTACAACTTTACATGTCTTTGCTGCCGTCTTACAACTTTAAATGTATTTGCTGTCGTCTTACAGCTTTACATGTCTTTGCTGCCGTCTTACAACTTTACATGTCTTTGCTGCCGTCTTACAGCTTTACATGTCTTTGCTGCCGTCTTACAACTTTACATGTCTTTGCTGCCGTCTTACAACTTTAAATGTCTTTGCTGTCGTCTTACAACTTTACATGTCTTTGCTGCCGTCTTACAACTTTACATGTCTTTGCTGCCGTCTTACAGCTTTACATGTCTTTGCTGTCGTCTTACAACTTTACATGTCTTTGCTGCCGTCTTACAACTTTAAATGTATTTGCTGCCGTCTTACAACTTTACATGTCTTTGCTGCCGTCTTACAGCTTTACATGTCTTTGCTGCCGTCTTACAGCTTTACATGTCTTTGCTGCCGTCTTACAACTTCACATGTCTTTGCTGTCGTCTTACAACTTTACATGTCTTTGCTGCCGTCTTACAACTTTACATGTCTTTGCTGCCGTCTTACAACTTTAAATGTATTTGCTGTTGTCTTACAACTTCACATGTCTTTGCTGTCGTCTTACAGCTTTACATGTCTTTGCTGCCGTCTTACAACTTTACATGTCTTTACTGCCGTCTTACAGCTTTACATGTCTTTGCTGCCGTCTTACAACTTTACATGTCTTTGCTGCCGTCTTACAACTTTACATGTCTTTGCTGCCGTCTTACAACTTTAAATGTATTTGCTGTCGTCTTACAACTTTACATGTCTTTGCTGCCGTCTTACAACTTTACATGTCTTTGCTGTCGTCTTACAACTTTACATGTCTTTGCTGTCGTCTTACAACTTTACATGTCTTTGCTGTCGTCTTACAACTTCACATGTCTTTGCTGTCGTCTTACAGCTTTACATGTCTTTGCTGCCGTCTTACAACTTTAAATGTCTTTGCTGTCGTCTTACAACTTTACATGTCTTTGCTGCCGTCTTACAGCTTTACATGTCTTTGCTGCCGTCTTACAACTTTACATGTCTTTGCTGTCGTCTTACAACTTTAAATGTCTTTGCTGCCGTCTTACAGCTTTACATGTCTTTGCTGCCGTCTTACAACTTTACATGTCTTTGCTGCCGTCTTACAACTTTAAATGTCTTTGCTGCCGTCTTACAGCTTTACATGTCTTTGCTGCCGTCTTACAGCTTTACATGTCTTTGCTGCCGTCTTACAACTTTAAATGTCTTTGCTGTCGTCTTACAACTTTACATGTCTTTGCTGTCGTCTTACAACTTTACATGTCTTTGCTGTCGTCTTACAACTTTACATGTCTTTGCTGTCGTCTTACAGCTTTACATGTCTTTGCTGCCGTCTTACAACTTTAAATGTCTTTGCTGTCGTCTTACAACTTTACATGTCTTTGCTGTCGTCTTACAACTTTACATGTCTTTGCTGTCGTCTTACAACTTTAAATGTCTTTGCTGTCGTCTTACAACTTTACATGTCTTTGCTGCCGTCTTACAACTTTACATGTCTTTACTGTCGTCTTACAGCTTTACATGTCTTTGCTGCCGTCTTACAGCTTTACATGTCTTTGCTGCCGTCTTACAACTTTACATGTCTTTACTGCCGTCTTACAACTTTACATGTCTTTGCTGCCGTCTTACAACTTTACATGTCTTTGCTGCCATCTTACAACTTTACATCTCTTTGCTGCCGTCTTACAGCTTTACATGTCTTTGCTGCCGTCTTACAACTTTACATGTATTTGCTGCCGTCTTACAACTTTACATGTCTTTGCTGCCGTCTTACAACTTTACATGTCTATGCTGCCGTCTTACAACTTTACATGTCTTTGCTGCCGTCTTACAACTTTAAATGTCTTTGCTGTCGACTTACAGCTTTACATGTCTTTGCTGTCGTCTTACAACTTTACATGTCTTTGCTGCCGTCTTACAACTTTACATGTCTTTGCTGCCATCTTACAACTTTACATGTCTTTGCTGCCGTCTTACAACGCTACATGTCTTTGCTGCCGTCTTACAACTTTACATGTCTTTGCTGTCGTCTTACAACTTTAAATGTCTTTGCTGTCGTCTTACAACTTTACATGTCTTTGCTGTCGTCTTACAACTTTACATGTCTTTGCTGTCGTCTTACAACTTTACATGTCTTTGCTGCCGTCGTACAACTTTACATGTCTTTGCTGTCGTCTTACAACTTTAAATGTCTTTGCTGTCGTCTTACAGCTTTACATGTCTTTGCTGCCGTCTTACAACTTTACATGTCTTTGCTGCCGTCTTACAACTTTACATGTCTTTGCTGCCGTCTTACAACTTTACATGTCTTTGCTGCCATCTTACAACTTTACATGTCTTTGCTGCCGTCTTACAGCTTTACATGTCTTTGCTGCCGTCTTACAGCTTTACATGTCTTTGCTGCCGTCTTACAACTTTACATGTCTTTGCTGCCGTCTTACAACTTTACATGTCTTTGCTGCCGTCTTACAACTTTACATGTCTTTGCTGCCGTCTTACAACTTTACATGTCTTTGCTGCCGTCTTACAACTTTACATGTCTTTGCTGCCGTCTTACAGCTGTACATGTCTTTGCTGCCGTCTTACAGCTTTACATGACTTTGCTGCCGTCTTACAACTTTACATGTCTTTGCTGCCGTCTTACAACTTTACTATCTTTGCTGCCATCTTACAAGTTTACATGTCTTTGCTGCCGTCTTACAACTTTACAAGTCTTTGCTGCCGTCTTACAACTTTACATGTCTTTGCTGCCATCTTACAACTTTACATGTCTTTGCTGCCGTCTTACAGCTTTACATGTCTTTGCTGCCGTCTTACAGCTTTACATGTCTTTGCTGCCGTCTTACAACTTTACATGTCTTTGCTGCCGTCTTACAACTTTACATGTCTTTGCTGCCGTCTTACAGCTTTACATGTCTTTGCTGCCGTCTTACAACTTTACATGTCTTTGCTGCCGTCTTACAGCTTTACATGTCTTTGCTGCCGTCTTACAACTTTACATGTCTTTGCTGCCGTCTTACAACTTTACATGTCTTTGCTGCCGTCTTACAACTTTACATGTCTTTACTGCCGTCTTACAACTTTACATGTCTTTGCTGCCGTCTTACAACTTTACATGTCTTTGCTGCCGTCTTACAGCTTTACATGTCTTTGCTGCCGTCTTACAACTTTACATGTCTTTACTGCCGTCTTACAACTTTACATGTCTTTGCTGCCGTCTTACAACTTTACATGTCTTTGCTGTAGTCTTACAACTTTACATGTCTTTGCTGCCGTCTTACAACTTTACATGTCTTTGCTGCCATCTTACAACTTTACATGTCTTTGCTGCCGTCTTACAACTTTACATGTCTTTGCTGCCGTCTTACAACTTTACATGTCTTTACTGCCGTCTTACAAATTTACATGTCTTTGCTGTCGTCTTACAACTTTACATGTCTTTGCTGTCGTCTTACAACTTTAAATGTCTTTGCTGTCGTCTTACAACTTTGCATGTCTTAGCGGTTATGCTTCCGCAGGCGGGCCACACTAGTGGACGCGTCCGAGGGCATGGGTGCGATGTGCGATGTGCGATGTGCGCATGCATGCACGCATGCACATACACACACATGATCACTAACACCATTGCTGAGACATACGCATACAGTCATGAACATCCACCCACAGGCATACTGACACCCGTGTAAAATTGTCATTTAAATCCGCTCATCTTACTCGCACACTACACTAACATACTCTGGACACAACAGTGAATATAAAGAACAATACAGACGCAATGTATTCTACGCAAAAGAATCGACTGAGGCGTGAGTAATGTAAAATTCATCCTAAAGCACAACGCTGAGAAATGAACAGCACACACAGCACACACAGCACACACTATCACCCCCCTTGCACTGGGACTAAGAACAAGAGCCACCGTGGATTTCTATGCGATTCGTGAAAGGAGAATAACGGGGAAATTCGAGACAGGACTTGTTCGTACTCTAACCAATTCTAATGATTTTCGTGGTCAATGGCCTTGCATAGAATACTATAGATGAGAAGCCATGATCATTCATTCGTTCATTAATTAAACCACAGACAGGAAAGCTTCTCAGCTAAAGCCGGAATGTCCTAGCGGAACAGCCCTTACCATTCCACAAAAGATTTATCGATTGGAACCCATGGTGACCCTAAGCCTAACTACAGACAGATGTAACGGGGAGCGTTTGCCCCTAATTGCGGACCGGAAGTAGAGACCATGACGCAATAAACGTCTGTCACACACTGGCATCTGACGTGAGCTCCTACTGGCCTTTTCAAAGCACTGCTTATCTCAGTGCCAGTGGCAGCTCTAACGTCCTCTACCCTGTGCGCAAGGAGAGCTAAGCAGAGGGGAAGAGGTGCACCTGTACAGGTAGTTTAGTTGTAAGGAATAAAGGGTTCAGAAATACGAAGCGCACACTTTTTCTTTCGTGGACGTTAACATCGGGATGAAAATGCAATTTTTAGATTTCGCTTAACGATTTAGATTTGTACATCCGCCCTTGCTTACCTCTCTCCCACAATGCACCTACTCGTCCATCCACACATCCATCGATCTTTCCACTTACGTGTATCCGTTACCCTCCCACTTGTCCGTCCATTCATCCATCTGTCCGCTCGTTCATTCGTCCATCCACGCATCCATTTGCTCATCCATACACCCAGCCACACACTTACACACCCAATCATCCGTCCATCAGTTCATCCCTCTCTTCATCTTTCCTTTCATCTAATCATCCGTCCGACCGTCTCTCCATCCGTTCACTCATCCATTTATCAACCGTCCGTCCGTCCATCCATCCATCCATCCATACATCCACCTATCCATCCATCCCCCCATCCCCCCGACCCAAACCCACCCATCCACCCACCCACCAACCCATCCATCCACCCACCCATCCACCCACCCACAAATCCATCCATCCATGCATCCATTCATGCATCCATTCATCCATCCATCCATCCACCCACCCATCCACCCACCAACAAATCCATCCATCCATGCATCCATTCATCCATCCACCCATCCATCCATCCATCCATCCACCCATCCATCCATCCATCCATCCATCCATCCATCCATCCATCCATCCATCCATCCATCCATCCATCCATCCATCCATCCACTCACCCACCCACCCACCCACAAATCCACCCATCCATGCATCCATTCATCCATCCATCCATCCATCCATCCATCCATCCATCCATCCATCCACCCATCCATCCACCCATGCATCCATCCATCCATCCATTCACTTCTCCGATGGGACGACACACCGACACACTCTAACTCCACGGTGGACCACACTGAGACACTGACCCCCAAGGCAGGAGGCAGAGCAGGGACCCCAGGGGCCGTGCTGCCACTGGTTGCCGTCCTGTGGGGGGGAGGCCTGGGGGGGTGAAGGACGGGGAAGCGAAAGGGATGCCATGGAGGAAGGGGTCTGCGAGGGCGCGTCAGGCTGCTGGGGGCATGCCTCCTCCCGGCACTCCGTCTCTTCCATGGGTTTGGTCTCTGTGAAGAGAAAACACGGTTTCTCTCATGTACATTCAATCTTTTCCCACTCACCCCACTCCACATGTCAAAGACCTTGTGATATATGACGTAGCACAACAGTTCCACTACCCTGTCTAGATTTATATGCATGTACATGTATGTTGTCCGTCTTACTGGGGTGCCAAAGTGAAAAACTCCCCGCCATAAAAAAGTAATGAGCGTCTTCAAATGAGGTTTTTAAGGTCCGTTCATTAAAATGTCTTTGAACAATCCAACAACTAACAACAACAGCAACAGCAACAACAACAACAATAAATCACTCACTAAACCATATACATTGCATAGTTTGAAATTGTTATTGACTCTATTCCAATATTGGATAGGATTAGTCATGTTTGCATTTCTGAGGTGTGAAAGTGTGTTTGCAAGGGTGAAATGTATGATGGCTTCTTAGCCTAATTTACATTATTAATTTCGTTACAGTCAGTGGATTAATTCAATTCATATACACGTCTTCATGTAAAGGCACTATTGTGAATATTACAACACGGGCGTAACATGATTACTTTCGTTACAGTAAGTGGATTAATTCAATTCATATACACGTCTTCATGTAAAGGCACTATTGTGAATATTACAACACGGGCGTAACATGATTACTTTCGTTACAGTAAGTGGATTAATTCAATTCATATACACGTCTTCATGTAAAGGCACTATTGTGAATATTCCAACACGGGCGTAACATGATTACTTTCGTTACAGTAAGTGGATTAATTCAATTCATATACACGTCTTCATGTAAAGGCACTATTGTGAATACTCCAACACGGGCGTAACATGATTACTTTCGTTACAGTAAGTGGATTAATTCAATTCATATACACGTCTTCATGTAAAGGCACTATTATGAATACTCCAACACGGGCGTAAAATCCGCCGCTGACGCCCAGACGAGAAAATCGTGAACATATTAATTTTGGGGGGTCTTGGAGTCTTTCTTTGAGGATTCTACTGTCTCGTTCCTTCGAGAATTTGTTTTTAAAATCTTTGTGCCGTGCCTTTTTGAATTCGGTAGATTTCAAACTGTTATGGATCTAAGCCTACTTTTCCTATCTTACGCTGAATAGCCACAAGATTAGCTGACGCGGCGAGAAGGTCACTGCAGCTGTTTGTACACTGCATTTGCCAAAGCTACAGAATCCCCCGGTTGTCCTTCACTGAAGCTGGGACAGCAGTTCATGTATTATTGTCTAGCCCTAACACGAGGTACACTGCCTTTTCCCTTTAAGTGCTTCGCCACACTCTCCACTGGTGCATCGAATCCCAGTAGTTAACCATGTTTTACCACAAGTTGCCAACACTCGAAAAGGACGAGATTATGTTTCAGGCACCCATGTATATCTTACACAATATTATAACATGCTATATTCTGTTACACAGAATAGATAACAAGGATCATTTCATCTGGCATACCAGAATTCTGTTACAGACAATAGATATAAAACTCATTATATCTGGCATACCAGAATTATGTTACAGACAATAGATATAAAACTCATTATATCTGGCATACCAGAATTCTGTTACAGACAATAGATATAAAACTCATTATATCTGGCATACCAGAATTCTGTTACAGACAATAGATATAAAACTCATTATATCTGGCATACCAGAATTCTAACAGACAATAGATATAAAACTCATTATATCTGGCATACCAGAATTCTGTTACAGACAATAGATATAAAACTCATTATATCTGGCGTACCAAAAATATGTTGCAGACATTAGATAACAAATTTCATTGTATCTGGCATATCAAAGTGAGCTTGCTATTGCTGTAGTGGCCGCAGCCTCTAAACTCGGCTAGTACACGTGTAGTCCCACAAGCCGACTCACCCGAACACAGGTCATCTGGCCGTGCCTCTCCTTCCCCATAGAGCTGGAGCTCCACGCACTTCACTTTACGTTCCTTCCTCCCCTGGCCGCAGGTCATGGAGCACGGGGACCAGTCGCCAGTAACCCATCTAGAAAACCGACCATGGCGAGGAAAAGTTTAAAGTACTGTTACATACAGCGATTTATCATGCAACACCGGGCCTCTAAGCGCTTTACACTTTACCTCCCAAACCTTGGGTCACTGTATCAAGCTTCTACTGACACCTGACAACATACACAGGCAGAAGAGATGCAGTCAGATACCAGCACCATGTTCACTTCCTTGGGAGTATTCCAACACGTTGGCTGCTTTGGGTTGATCGCTCTACAGTGTACAGTCAGCACTCTCGCAGGTTCCCGGTGTCGCAGGATATTTCGGAACCATTCCGATTTATCCTGGCCCTGGTGGCAGGATATTTCGGAACCATTCCGATTTATCCTGGCCCTGGTGGCAGGATATTTCGGAACCATTCCGATTTATCCTGGCCCTGGTGGCAGGATATTTCGGAACCATTCCGATTTATCCTGGCCCTGGTGGCAGGATATTTCGGAACCATTCCGATTTATCCTGGCCCTGGTGGCAGGATATTTCGGAACCATTCCGATTTATCCTGGCCCTGGTGGCAGGATTTTTCGGAACCACCAGGATATTTCGGAATCGTCTAGAAGGTCATTAGCCCACTTTATTTTTTATCTTTACGACTTTTTCTAAACAGATTGTGAAGAGTTTCTCACACTTTGATGAGGTTGTGCAATAAATATCTTCTCACCTACCTGTTTATCTCCTTGTTTATGAATTACAAATTCACGCGCAAAAGGCTCACATGGCTTCACTAATATTCTGTCTGCATCATTCCGTGTCAAAATTCTATTATCGCCTACCTGTTTATCTCCTTGTTTATGAATTACAAAAACAAAGTGTACAAAGTGTAAACTCTGATTTGAAACCGTCTAGAAACTCAGAAAATCATACGAAAGCATCTAGAAGGTGGTTCCGAAATATCCTGGTGGTTCCCAAATATCCTGCCGCCAGGTGCGGGATAAATGGGAATGGTTCCGAAATATCCTAGGATTTTTGGGAACCGGTTCCGATTAATCCTGGTTCCGAAATATTCTACGACACCGGGTTTACTCCTGGGTATGGAGAGGCGTTGCAAGCAGAGCACCGCGCTGGAGGATGCAACTCTAGGATCCGCGCAGACTCGAGCACTGCTAACGCCAGGCGCTGGCGCCCAAGAGCGACACATGTACATGTACACTCACTGCTGGACTAGAAGCCCGAGGTGCGAACGAACGTCGTCACATTGGACAATTTCACGTTTTCTTCACCAAGAGGAGCATGTATGAAAGTTCTCCATGTTGAATGTTTGCAGTCATCGGAACAGCGAGGAATACTTTCAAAGCAATACCGCAGAAACAACGCTAAGCAGTCGCGAAAACGAAACGTGTCTCCTCGCCATTCATGTTGTCTTACTAATTTGTTCCATGTGGCGTCTGTAATCACAAGAAGCACACGTAAAGAGACTGAAAAACTGTCATGAACATACTAACTAGTCTATAAAGGCCAAAAAAAGTCGTTGAGCTTGAACTGGGATAGAACGCTTTACCTCGTAGTTATGGGCGCACTGTTTTGCTCTCTGCGTACTCCAGCCAGCCAGTCTGAAAGCAAAGATTTCTTCTCTAAGTTATGTACTCAAAGGGAATGACACGATGTATAGACAAAAATATCTTATGTTGGGATTTGAGCAATTATTACAAGGTCACAACACGAAATATTTCGACACATAAAAGCGCGCATGTGCATATGTCTCTTCGAAATCAAAATCATTGACAAAAGTTTATTTTAAAAAGTTTAACTTTTTATTTACAACTACCTTAGGAGAATACTTTGAATCAGATAGTCTAGTGCAGGTGCACGATACGTCAATGTTTGCACATGTTCACATGAATGCACACAGTCCTTATCATGAAAGACGTGGAAAATTCGACATTAATGGAGTGGAAGCAAAGCAAGCAGGTCCAATCGTTGTCACGACATTACTGTGTTCACTGCGAACAGTCCGCACCATTCGAACGATCAGCTTCAGCAGGAAGGGCAAGCAAACGTCATCAGGTATGATGACCATGCATCATGCAAAAAGGAACACAGTAAGAAGTTTCTGCCTAGAAATGCGTCACCATGCTTTGTTTTGCCCTTTTTGCTTGTGGTCGCTGTCCCCGAGCGTCGAGGCGTGCTTGGCAAACGTAGGGGCGCGTTGCTTAACCTCCTAGTTGGCGAATAATTTATCGCGAGCGAGTCAAGGGGAGAAGAAGAGCAAGGGCAAGGCCTCTAGGCAACGTCAATATTAGCAAGGCGGGAATCCGAGAAAACGTGGTCGTGTCCAGGCGAGAGTTGGTGAAAAAGTTGCTATTAGACGAAGTAACTGACGAAACAGACATCATGATAGTCTTTTACTCTGTTGAAATTACCATGGTGACATCTCGAATGGCATAGGCACTTTGTCAAGGAAAAGAAAGCAACCCTGTTGAACATGTAAACAATAAATGTTGAAAGTGTCGTGCTTTGATGCACTCCGGATCAATGCGAGAGACATCATTTAGAGAGCGTACATGTTTGGTGTATTGACGGTCCTTCACGTGTGCTACGATCAATGCGAGAGACATCATTTAGAGAGCGTACATGTTTGGTGTATTGACGGTCCTTCACGTGTGCTACGATCAATGCGAGGGACATCATTTAGAGAGCGTACATGTTTGGTGTATTGACGGTCCTTCACGTGTGCTACGATCAATGCGAGGGACATCATTTAGAGAGCGTACATGTTTGGTGTATTGACGGTCCTTCACGTGTGCTACGATCAATGCGAGGGACATCATTTAGAGAGCGTACATGTTTGGTGTATTGACGGTCCTTCACGTGTGCTACGATCAATGCGAGGGACATCATTTAGAGAGCGTACATGTTTGGTGTATTGACGGTCCTTCACGTGTGCTACGATCAATGCGAGGGACATCATTTAGAGAGTGTACATGTTTGGTGTATTGACGGTCCTTCACGTGTGCTACGATCAATGCGAGGGACATCATTTAGAGAGCGTACATGTTTGGTGTATTGACGGTCCTTCACGTGTGCTACGATAAACACTTTTCGACAATGTTTGTCTAGAAATAGCCTATTTATACACCCCTAAAGATATACACATGAACACTCAACAGCAAATACTTCTCTGTACACACACACTTGTCCTCCTCCCGGACACGGACACGGACACGGACACGGACACGGACACGGACATCACAGGCACTAAAGTCTGTGACAATAAACCCTATGCGTGCACAAAGTCTCCGCCATTTCGAATTTTCCCGCGAGTCGCGGCCGAGTACCTCAGAAGCCTTCTCAGGAAACTCGCGCCTCCCTGCGAGCGAGGACTTGTGCGCCATGCACTCGCATCGCGCTTTCCTAGCGTTCTTTGCTAATCCTCGCGAAATATTAGCGTAGTAGAGAAAATGCTCCTGATCTCCTTGTGTTACAATGCGGTGTTTTCATTAAGGTGAAGTGCAGAATATTTGCGTAGTAAAGTGGGCAATGAATTTGAAAGTCGGGACTTCTAAAGTTCACTTATTAACACATTCAACTTTCTCAAGTTTCAGGTATGAAGACGAGCTTATGTACTCGAGACACTGAAATCTGAAGTATTACCGTGATCGATGAAAACTGAACATCGTGTGGAACGTAACCAAAATCACAATACTTTATATATTGCGTTACGTTTGATGGACATTGTTGTCAATCATTTATTATGAAAATAAACAGTTACTTGGCTAGCTTCTGACCCAGCTTAGTTGTGAATATTGAAAACACAAGGTCAACATTCACTGCATCACGGGCTCCATTGAATACACTCTAATTCACATTAAAAGCATACGTAAGACTGGCCTCGGGTAGCTTTGAAACACTGATGTTTCCCCAGGGCAGGGTCCCTTGGTGCGTTTTCAACAAGTGGTACGCACGAGCTCAAGAAAGTCTGCCTCACAGACTCAGACACTTCTCGAAGGTGAAGGCCGTTCCTGGTGCTATCAGACTGTCCCGTTATCTCTGGCTTTTGCGAGCAGCGTGCATATCTCAGCCAATCGTCTGTGAAGAGCTGTGACGTGGAGACTGTGTTTGGTTTTAGGCCAGACAGGAACAAGACGCGTTATCTCCCCTGAAAGGCAGCAGGCTTTGCAGGTGGCGCCGTTCAACAAATAGCAAGTGACGTCATAGGAGCAGAGGGTTTACGGAGAGACCGGGACTGGGTAATTCAGAGTTGTTGTGCGAGCGAAACAAGTAGTAAACAATGGGGTTGGCATTGCCTCAAGCGTTTACTGCAGATCTCTCAAGGTTTATCAGTTTGAGCTATTTTGGTTCAAGGCTCTAATTTAAGGTGTTCATGTTCCAGCGTTTTTTACAGTAGTTGGTACATGGTTTCGTCAGAAACACAGTGGTTACAACACCAAGGATTTATGTACATGCCAATTACTGTTATTCGCAGCAGAGCCTTTTTGGGAGGGAGGAGGTGAGGAGGAACTATCCAGTTCAGTTGGGAGGTGGGGTAAAAACTAACCAGTTCAGTTGGGAGGTGGGGTGGAACTAACCAGTTCAGTTGGGAGGTGGGGTGAAACTATCCAGTTCAGTTGGGAGGTGGGGTGGAACTAACCAGTTCATTTGGGAGGTGGGGTGGAATTACCCATAACCAGTTCAGTTGGGAGCTGGTGGAACTATCCAGTTTATTTGGGAGGGGGGGTAGAAACTAACCAGTTCAGTTGGGAGGTGGGGTGGAACTAACCAGTTCAGTTGGGAGGTGGGGTGGAACTATCCAGTTCAGTTGGAAGGTGGGGTAAAAACTAACCAGTTCAGTTGGGAGGTGGGGTAAAAACTAACCAGTTCAGTAGGGAGGTGGGGTGGAACTAACCAGTTCAGTTGGGAGGTGGGGTGGAACTAACCAGTTCAGTTGGGAGGTGGGGTAAAAACTAACCAGTTCAGTTGGGAGGTGGGGTGGAACTATCCAGTTCAGTAGGGAGGTGGGGTAAAAACTAACCAGTTCAGTTGGAAGGTGGGGTGGAACTAACCAGTTCAGTTGGGAGGTGGGGTGGAACTAACCAGTTCAGTAGGGAGGTGGGGTAAAAACTAACCAGTTCAGTTGGAAGGTGGGGTGGAACTAACCAGTTCAGTAGGGAGGTGGGGTAAAAACTAACCAGTTCAGTTGGGAGGTGGGGTAAAAACTAACCAGTTCAGTTGGGAGGTGGGGTGGAACTAACCAGTTCAGTTGGGAGGTGGGGTAAAAACTAACCAGTTCAGTTGGGAGGTGGGGTGGAACTAACCAGTTCAGTTGGGAGGTGGGGTGGAACTATCCAGTTCAGTAGGGAGGTGGGGTAAAAACTAACCAGTTCAGTTGGAAGGTGGGGTGGAACTAACCAGTTCAGTTGGGAGGTGGGGTAAAAACTAACCAGTTCAGTAGGGAGGTGGGGTAAAAACTATCCAGTTCAGTAGGGAGGTGGGGTAAAAACTATCCAGTTCAGTAGGGAGGTGGGGTAAAAACTAACCAGTTCAGTTGGAAGGTGGGGTGGAACTAACCAGTTCAGTTGGGAGGTGGGGTGGAACTAACCAGTTCAGTAGGGAGGTGGGTAAAAACTAACCAGTTCAGTTGGAAGGTGGGGTGGAACTAACCAGTTCAGTTGGGAGGTGGGGTAAAAACTAACCAGTTCAGTAGGGAGGTGGGGTAAAAACTATCCAGTTCAGTAGGGAGGTGGGGTAAAAACTATCCAGTTCAGTAGGGAGGTGGGGTAAAAACTAACCAGTTCAGTTGGGAGGTGGGGTAAAACTAACCAGTTCAGTTGGGAGGTGGGGTGGAACTAACCAGTTCAGTTGGGAGGTGGGGTGGAACTATCCAGTTCAGTTGGGAGGTGGGGTAAAAACTAACCAGTTCAGTTGGGAGGTGGGGTGGAACTAACCAGTTCAGTTGGGAGGTGGGGTGGAACTAACCAGTTCATTTGGGAGGTGGGGTGGAACTAACCAGTTCAGTTGGGAGGTGGGGTGGAACTAACCAGTTCAGTTGGGAGGTGGGGTGGAACTATCCAGTTCAGTTGGAAGGTGGGGTAAAACTAACCAGTTCAGTTGGGAGGTGGGGTGGAACTATCCAGCTCAATTAAGTACAAACTATTTTCCTCGTTTTATTTACTTGGTTTTGTATTTGTCCGGATAAATGTTTTGTGTAATATCAACGCAATTCGTTGGTTTGGAATAGAAAGTTTCTGTTGCAGAAAATATACAACATTACCAAGACATTCTTCTATTTTACAACAATAAATGTTTTATCCAAGGAGTTATCCCTTCTTTTTCTTAAACGTTTCCCACTAAAAAGGAGCAAGAAGTGTATCCTGTTTGATGCCCGAAGCAATGTAATATGAGTGTTATTTCAGAAAAAATTAGTCAAAAACATAAATACCCCAAGCAAACACAAACAATAACTCAAAGAACTCAAGTAAACATCCTGCTTCCAAGTAAATGGAAATTTTCCTTATCATCGCTAACAATTTTAAATCTTCAACAAAACACAGAAAGGAATTGAAATCAGATAAACCAAATAATTATCCTACGTTTGAAAACGCATCAAAGTGCAAGCGTCAGCCGGAAAAAGAAAAGGAGCGCAAGAAGAGGGCATTTTCGTCCAATGTTTACCTTAAGTGTTTGAATTCCAAAGCCCCTGGGCCAAAAGCTTTCCTCGGATTATAACCCTGAGCGAACAAAAACAGCCAGGCTCTCAATGGCGGATTCTGCACACCTACAATACTCCTTCCGACAATGTAAGCAAGGCTGAGTGCAAAGCAAATGGGTTTATTTCCAGCATCAACAAGCCGCAGGTAGGCAGAGACCCCACACCAAAGGGCTGCAAAGTCCCCCAGGCCTTGAAAGCTTGACACCACCTTTGGGCCCTCAAAGCGAGGGATCCCGGGGGCTTTCTTCTCTCCTTGCCCCCACCACGAAGTCTCTTTCGAGGCCCAGGCCTGGTCAAACCACTGAGACACCGTGCAAACAGATGGAAGCCCAAATGAGTTTTTCTTGCCGAGACCGCGGTAGGTCCAGGAGGAACAGAGGCGCAGCTGCAAGTACACTCATCTCTGGCTGGAAACTGCAGCACTGAAGCTGTGTTTCAAGTTGCGTCTTGAATGAAGCTGTAGTTTGAAGTTGCGTCTTAATTGATACTGTGGTTTGAAGCTACATCTTGTCTTGAATGAAGCTGTGGCTTGAATGCAGCTGCGGTTTGAAGCTGCGTCTTGAATGCAGCTGCGGTTTGAAGCTGCGTCTTGAAAACAGCTGTGGTTTGAAGCTACATCTTGAATGAAGCTGTGGTTTGAATACAGCTGCGGTTTGAAGCTGCGTCTTGAATACAGCTGCGGTTTGAAGCTGCGTCTTCAATACAGCTGTGGTTTGAAGCTGCGTCTTGAATACAGCTGCGGTTTGAAGCTACATCTTGAATGAAGCTGTGGCTTGAATGCAGCTGCGGTTTGAAGCTGCGTCTTGAATGAAGCTATGGTTTGAAGCTGCGTCTTGAATGAAGCTGTGGTTTGAATACAGCTGCGGCTTGAAGCTGCGTCTTGAATACAGCTGCGGTTTGAAGCTACATCTTGAATGAAGCTGTGGTTTGAATACAGCTGCGGTTTGAAGCTGCGTCTTGAATACAGCTGCGGTTTGAAGCTGCGTCTTGAATACAGCTGTGGTTTGAAGCTACATCTTGAATGAAGCTGTGGCTTGAATGCAGCTGCGGTTTGAAGCTGCGTCTTGAATGAAGCTCTGGTTTGAAGCTGCGTCTTGAATACAGCTGTGGTTTGAAGCTACATCTTGAATGAAACTGTGGCTTGAATGCAGCTGCGGTTTGAAGCTGAGTCTTGAATGAAGCTATGGTTTGAAGCTGCGTCTTGAAGGAAGATGTGTTTGAAGCTGAGTTTTTGAATGAAGCTGTGTTTGAAGCTGAGTTTTTAAATTAAGCTGCGGTTTGAAGCTGCGTCTTGAATAAAGCTGTGGTTTGAAGCTGTGTCTTGAATGAAGCTGTGGTTTAAAGCAGTGGCTTGAATGCAGCTGCGGTTTGAAGCTGAGTCTTGAATGAAGTTATGGTTTGAAGCTGCGTCTTGAACGAAGATGTGTTTGAAGCAGAGTTTTTGAATGAAGCTATGGTTTGAAGCTGCGTCTTGAATTAAGATGCGCTTTGAAGCTGCACATTTTTCTGGTGGAAAGAACCAACAGTTTGATTCGGCACTTTGACGTTTGCTTGAAATCACTGTACACGTATATTTCGAAGCTGTCCCTTTACTTAACGGAAGGTTATTTCATCTAACCTTTCCTTGTTTGAAATTATCGCTTGCTCATTGAAGCGATCTGTTTTTGAAGCTGTACGTTTCCTCGTTGGATCGAAAATGATTCCAGGGAAGATTTTGAGAGTAAGCTGCTCAGTAAACAGTTTTTTTTTCACCTCCAGTGCACATGCTCGCCAAAAGTGGCTCTTGATTCACTGTCTGCATTCCACAGTCAATGATGTCAAGTTCTCACTAAGGCATTTTGGTTTAAAACGGACTCTCCACCCTTGGATCTCAAGAATAAATTACCTCCATAAAACTTGTATCACCATTTAGAACAGGTAACTCGTTTTTTGAGTCACACTTTTCATTCACTGAAAAAAAAATGGCGTGCAGTTATTTTAAAAAATTGCTCACAGACATTGCTCTTTCCTTCATTCTCCCCCGTAATCCCCTCTGTTGCCTCGATGTTGCCGCGATGTGCCGCGATGGCTGCAAGCATCCAGCGTAAAAGAAAGTTGGGAGCCATGCACACGCAACGCAAAAGCATAAACGCAGCAATAAATCTGTGTTAAACTGCACAGGCAAGGGTGCGCGCAGCGAGAGGGAAAATGGGCCAGAACAAAAACAGAGAATTAAACACGCCTTGCTTGCGAAATACGAACAGTCCCTCCCATCAGCGCAGCAGTGTTAGTGCAAGCGGACGGAGTGCAGGCAACTTTACTCAGGGCACTGTACTCACCGTCACTCTGCATCTCCATTGGAGCTTTGAAGTCAAAAGTCAAATGAAGACGTGAGATACATTGCAATCAGAAATAGACATGTAAGATTGTCTCAACAGAAACAGCTGTGAAAGATTCATATGCCTATTTCGTTATAAGCATTTTTTCCCTTGAACTCTCTTCATTAACGATTCTGAAAACATTTGTATACGTCAGACGAAGCAAACATTTTAGGGTCGCCTTTTTCGTAATCTGAATGTAGTTCAGTCGTTTGGGAGCAAAACATGACTCATTCAGTTTTCATGATATCTGACGGACAGTGGTCAGTCTTCAAAACTTCTGTTGCCAATTATTCCATCACCATCAAGCTTGATCGAATCACAAAGGGAGAGCACTCACCGAAGTCAGGAGGACAGTCCTGCAGACGACATTTCTGCAGCACAGCTGGCTGCGTGGACGGATCACAGGTGACTTTATCGGTTGGTTTGCACTCTACCTCCCTCTCTTGGATACCATCTCCGCAGGTAGAGGAGCACTACATGTAGAGATACAGAAAAAGAATACAAAACAACTAATTTCCCCTTGCTAAAAGGATTTTAAGAAAACATAAAACCTTGTCGTTTCTCCCCCCCCCCCCCCCCCAATGCCCCCCCACCCCCACCCCCACCCCCGAAAAAATTCAATTTTATCGTCACCACTGAACGTCCGATATCTTATAACTTTCTGGACAAAAGTGTTCCGTACTCAGCGACATTTCACTATGCAAATCACAAACACGTCATACTAACGGGTCCCCAGCGCTGCACAATCCACTCTGCGCAGCTCTCGTTGACACATGTGACCGGAGGTGGATCATCAGAGCAGGGTGGCAGATAACACTCGATCGTGGCCGGGATTGGACGAAATTCCTGTGGGCATAACTTGCTGTCGACTTCCGCCCCATCGCTCACCCGGATGCAGGACAGAACTGTCTTCCGGTATCCTGTCTAAACAAAGACGTGGCTTGAAATACGTAAAACAAACAAACAAACAAACTCAACCAACGAAAGAAGCAATCTGAAAAGCTCCGGAGCACAGCTGCATTGTTAATCAGGATCTTTTTTGCCGAGAATTTGATGAGGACAGTCTATATAATACATACTATTTCATTCCTTGGATGCCATAGTGTTCCAAAGAAGGCTCTAACTGAGCTCCTCGCAGCAAAATCCTCCTGAATGTTTCGAAAAGTTAGAGTTGAAGAGTGCATGTGACCCAATACTTTTCAGCGTTCGTTACCGTGGTGTCGGTGAACATGTGTCTTCAATGTTGCAACAAGAATATCGTGCCAACTTAGCATTTCATTTACTTTGTTGTAGTGTTTTGGTTGATGTTCTTTTCGTAAATCACCCCAAAACCATATTTTCCTTCGAATTTTAAAAGTCGATTACAAATAGCAATGAAACCCATTAATTTGTTAATTTGTTATCGTATCTATTGCACAAAGTCAGTAAACCGCACGAGGAGTGTGTGTGTGTGTGTGTGTGTGTGTGTGTGTGTGTGTGTGTGTGTGTGTGTGTGTGTGTGCGCGTGTGTGTGTGTGTGTGTTTGTGTGTGGAATGACGCTACAAAATAAGGATATATGGTTGCTATTGCTAACCCCTGTACGTTAGAAGTTCGTCTAAAAAGATAACAATATGGTTTTCTTTATTCCAATTTTCTTCAATGCCAGTTTTATACGACTCATTGCAATGACTGTTTCTGTCACCCCACTGTTCTAAACACCCTTTGTCCTCCACATCCGTATACTTACACCCATCTCCATCCCCTAATCCTCACCCCAACCTCTTCCCACCCCACACAGCCCAACCTTTTAACCCCCAACCTCATCTCCACCCCACACACCCCAACCTTTTCCCACCGCACACAGCCCAACCTTTTAACCCCCAACCTCTTCCCACCGCACACAGCCCAACCTTTTAACCCCCAACCTCTTCCCACCACACACAGCCCAACATTTTAACCCCCAACCTCTTCCCACCACACACAGCCCAACCTTTTAACCCCCAACCTCTTCCCACCACACACAGCCCAACCTTTTAACTCCCAACCTCATCGCCACCCCACACATCCCACCCTTTCAACTCCCAACTTCATTTCCACCCCACTCACCCCAACCTTTCAACTCCCAACTTCATTTCCACCCCACTCACCCCAACCTTTTAACCCCCAACCTCTTACCCAACCTCATCGCCACTGACCTCACACACAGCCCACCCTTTTAACCCCCCACCTCTTCCCACCACACACAGCCCTACCTTTTAACCCCCAACCTCGTCTCCACCCAACCCTTTGTCTTATTGTCCCGACTCAGACTTGAGACAGCGTTTTGGTGACGTAGTCACATTCTTTCGTCCTTTCCGCTGCGTGGCGGCGTGTCTGGTGGAGCAAAGCAAACTCAGGCCTGCAGAGGGCAGGCGTCCACAGATCACAGCAACAAAAACTTGTGACGTCACGGCATTGTGCCAGAGGTCATACAAGGTAAGACCTCCATAAAGTCTGGTACATGTACTCGGAACTTTGCTATTTCATCTCATCTGCGTTTGGAACAATCTAGCCCTGGCACTGCTGAGGCAAATATTGTTGTGTAGGAGAGTGTTGTAATTCTCTCGCAGTCCAGTGTGTGTGTGTGTGTGTGTGTGTGTGTGTGTGTGTGTGTGTGTGTGTGTGTGTGTGTATGTGTGTGTGCGTGTATGTGTGTGCGTGTGTGTGTGTATGTGTATGTGTGTGTGTGTGTGTATGTGTGTGTGTGTGTGTGTGTGTGTGTGTGTGTGTGTTTAAAATAAATAATTAAGTAAGGTCATCCACTGGTAAATCTGGGAGCCCTAATGGCTAATCATCTAAATGATTCCAGTACAAAATTAAGTAAGTCCTTTCGTCTCATTTTTGTGTTCGGGATAGTTTTGACTTGGTACCGCTGAACCTTTGCATTTCAGACAATGTGGCAGCACAGTCGCATTTTAAAGTGGTTTTTTGATCGAACATTGTCTTCAGCGGCTTAATTGGAGAGATACGATTTTTAAACCTTTCAAGCGCAAAGGCCAATGCAAGTAAGTCCTCATCGCGTTGCTCTTTCACCTCAGTTGTATGGAACAGTTCTAATGTTGCTCTACTAGACTAGGTACTCTTGTAGTGTAGGCAAAGTCGTACTTCAGTAGCAGTTCGTGATCCGCTTTTTGACTCACATGCGAAGCAAAAGTGAGTCTTTGTACTCACCCTTTTCGTCCGTCCTGGCGACCGGGCGTCCGTACAAACTTTAACGTTGGATTTTTCTCGGACACTATTAAGTCTATCAACACCTAATTTGGCATGATGGTGTATGATGACAAGGCGTACAAAAACATACATAGTGACTTGACCTTGCTTCAAGGTCAAGGTCGCAGGGGCCGTCTAAAAACAGCCATTTTTCACATTTTCCCAATTTTTGACTAAAGTTTTTGAGATTGGATACCTGACCTATATATGGTTTATAGGGCAAAGTAATCCCTATCTTTTGATACCAGTTTGATTGACCTTGCTTCAAGGTCAAGGTCACAGGAGCTCTTTAAAGTTGGATTGTATACATATTTTTGAAGTGACCTTGACCCTGAACTATGTAAGATTACTCTTCCAAACTTCATAACATTGTAGTACACATGTTATACTTTCATACTAGGTCACCCGTGTCGTCCGTCCGGGCGTCCGGGCGTCCGTCCGGGCGTCCGAGCGTCCGGGCGTCTGGGCGTCCTGTAATCCTTAAAAAACTTTAACGTTGGATTTTTCTCGGAGACTATTAAGTCTATCAACACCCAATTTGGCATGATGATGTAGGATGACAAGGCCTCACAAAAAATGCATAGTGACTTGACCTTGCTTCAAGGTCAAGGTCACAGGAGCTCTTTAAATTTGGATTGTATACATATTTTGAAGTGACCTTGACCCTGCACTATGGAAGATAACTCTTCCAAACTTCATAACATTGTAGTACACATGTTATACTTTCATCATGAGACACATTTGGTCACATATCATCAAGGTCAAGGTCACCGTTTGTCCGGGCGTCCGGGCGTCCTGTAATCCGTAAAAAACTTTAACGTTGGATTTTTCTCGGAGACTATTATCAACACCCAATTTGGCATGATGGTGTAGAATCACAAGGCGTACAAAAACATACATAGTGACTTGACCTTGCTTCAAGGTCAAGGTCACAGGAGGTCTTTAAAGTTGGATTGTATACATATTTTGAAGTGACCTTGACCCTGAACTATGGAAGATAACTCTTCCAAACTTCATAACATTGTAGTACACATGTTATACTTTCATCATGAGACACATTTGGTCACATATCATCAAGGTCAAGGTCACCGTTTGTCCGGGCGTCCGGGCGTCCTGTAATCAGTAAAAAAACTTTAACGTTGGATTTTTCTCGGAGACTATTAGTCTATCAACACCCACTTTGGCATGATGGTGTAGAATGACAAGGCGTACAAAAACATACATAGTGACTTGACCTTGCTTCAAGGTCAAGGTCACAGGAGCTCTTTAAAGTTGGATTGTATACATATTTTGAAGTGACCTTGACCCTGAACTATGGAAGATAACTCTTCCAAACTTCATAACATTGTAGTACACATGTTATACTTTTATCATGAGACACATTTGGTCACATATCATCAAGGTCAAGGTCACTTTGACCCTTATGAAATGTGACCAAAATGGGGTAGTGAACCACTAAAAGTGACCATATCTCATGGTAGAAAGTGCCAATAAGCACCATTGTGCTTCCTATGTCTTGAATTAACAGCTTTGTGTTGCATGACCTTGGATGACCTTGACCTTGGGTCAAGGTCACATGTATTTTGGTAGGAAAAATGTGTAAAGCAGTTCTTAGTGTATGATGTCATTGCTAGGTTTAGTTGTTTGACCTTGAAGATCACCTGAAGGTCAAGGTCATGTAAAGGTCAAGGTCATGTAAAGGGGGTCAAGGTCAAGCATGTGAGTCGTATGGGCTTTTTTGATCAAGCATTGTCCTCCGCGTCTCGGTCGTGGAACTGTAATCATCTGAACGCGTTGAGTACAAAGGTCAATGTAAGTAAGTGTATGCAAAGAAACACAGCTGTTGCAGAAATGGCAGACTCACTGTGGCGCCAGACTGCTAGTCTGACTGAAGCTTTTGGCGTTTACAGGAACACGGCACTGCTAGAGGCCACCTTTGGTCGAGCCATTAGGGCGGACCCCGAAAGTTCCAGGACCACGAAGGCAAGTG
>JAWQFJ010002527.1:0-7500 GCA_034096865.1 Theodoxus fluviatilis | reverse complement strand
CAACGTGGTATTTCGTTACCATAAAATGATTGTAACCTGTGTTATTGTGTGAATTTTGTGTGGGATAGAGTGGGTGAGTGGGTAGGAGTGGTGGATGGGATTGGATTTATTTGTTTGTTTTCTTGTTTTAACAAGGGTTGGATGTAAGATAGGCAGTTATGCCTAATTCATGTATTTCCCTTGAAAATAAAGTATAATCAATCAATCAATCAATCAATCAATCAATCAATCTGTCTCTGTCTGTGGCTCTCTCTCTCTCTCTCTCTGTCTCTCTCTCTCTCTCTCTCTCTCTCTCTCTCTCTCTCTCTCTCTCTCTCTCTCTCACACACACACACACACACACACACACACACACACACACACACACACACGGACTGACTGAGGTCTTTCACCCTACACCTCTGACTGTCATGGTCGCCGTGAAGCCCGTGCTTGACACGCATTCCTGCACTGCACTGTCCGAAGGGATCGTGCCCTGGCGCTGTGTAAACAGTTCAAGGGTCAGACAGCCGGACTGAAGTGCTCTCCCACGCATGCAGCTCTGGCGGATGCGAAACGTAGACGTAGACAAACAGGGAGACGTGCTTGCATGGCTGTGGTGGGACTCATCGCGGGTGGGAACTCTTGGCAACAGCTGTCCAGATCAGGTTTTACGGGCAAGCGTAAACGTTGTCCTCAATGGAAATGCAGTCACCGGTTCTCCCGCTGTGAGAGTATTTTAGGCTTTGAAGAGTGGCAAACCATTCGGAAAGGCGTTGTTCTTTGTTCCGAACTACGGATGGGAAATTTATCAACTGGTTGGTGAAGACAGGCTATTGCTTTGTACGCGCTTTTTTCAGAGCAATCTCAACGATGCATCAACAGAATCAAACAGCGAAGACAACTGAATCAACATAAACTCGAAAAACATCGGATAACAAATGACGTATCTAAATTTCTCCATCGATAGAAAAACAGCTCAAGCAGGAATCAAAGCATTCAGCTTATGGCGGTTATCAAAACAGACGGAAAAACAACAACGTTTATCAATGGGCTGTCCTGCTTGGCTCTCAGGAAAGAATGGCGACAGACAGGAACAATAAACGCCGCGTCCGAACGCACAACCTTCAGACAACATTCAGGACATCCAGCTATGATCATTGTCTGCTGTCTTCATCAGGGCACGCTGCCAAATTCCAGGGTACAAGACAGCCGTTGTAAAGAGGCCTCAAGTGAAGCGACAGACGGACACTACGCAGACTCCTCTGCCTCTACCTCGACGTCTGCGACTGACAGACACTACGCGGACTCCTCTGCCTCTACCTCGACGTCTGCGACTGACAGACACACAATAAGGCTCGGGACAAACTGTCTCACCTGCCTTGCTCAACATCCAATCCGACACGGCAGGGACCACCCAAGACGATGATGACTGGAGATGAAGGGATGAGGACTCCACGTTCTGAACGACACAGACAGTGACAGGAGAGTTTCGAGCTATGGACAAAAGGCCATCCCCCTGAATGAGTCAGTGATGTTACTTCTTTGCGATGGCTCAGTTCGACACAAAATGCACATTGTTTGGGCAACAAAAGCGTACTATAAGTCTTACCACCGGAGTCGGCTCATTCAAGCTATGTGAAAGTAAGTTTCGGCTTTTATTTCTATGTAATTGCATTTTAAAACTCTCCTGGTGATTCACTTCTGATCAGAACCGATTTAATTGTACAAGCACACAAGTCTCTCTCTCTCTCTCTCTCTCTCTCTCTCTCTCTCTCTCTCTCTCTCTCTCTCTCTCTCTCTCTTTCTCTCTCTCATCGTGTTCTTTACTTTGAGAACTGCTCAACGACACAGCAGAAGACACTTCATTCACCTGCTAACACTACCACCAGTCGCACAAACTCTCCCCCTCCTACTCATCCTGAAACGAATATTTTCCTTCACTTCTTTCTTTCTAGATTCACCTCCAGATTCACAATGAGTCCAAGGCAGGCGCGTCGTTGCAAACCGCTGAAGACTTCAGTGAAAGCTACTTGTCGGACTATCAAGCTACTCCTCTCGGCAGAGGGGAAATATTTGCAAGAGGGTGCCGGGTTCCTGTTCACATCCGCGTCCACACAGGACGTATTCACAGCTGCTCTGAGATCTAAGTCGAGAAGAGCCCATGGTGCAGGAGGATACAGAACTCAATGGAAAGGCGAAGAGCCCTTGTTTGCGACTATCGCCCAACGTCCAAGAGAAAGGGAGTTCAGTCCATATGGCCTCAACAAAGAGCAGGTGGATTCTTTGACAGCGTGTACCACTCGGCTGGTTTTGAACAACTTGTGGGAGCTAAGGTTCACCCAGGCACTTTGTAAGGACCTCAAGGCGCCGCGTTGAGGTTCTTTCATCTGAGCCGTCGGGTCCCTGGGTCCAAGATGGCGCTGTAAACACTTAGAATATCCTGCATCTTTCCTGTCTCCGGTAAGTGTTTCTTTTCTCTCTGAGGAATTCAAAGAGAGGCGACGAGCATTTTTCAAGGAGACGTACCATGGAGATTTTTAAACTCACGACCTTGAGGACCAAACGGGCTGTTGGTAAAGTGCTGAATAGAGAAGATTGCGCTGAGGTTATACTTCGACATAGGTATGCGATCTGGGAGTTTGACAAAGGATATCTAACCCTGCGTTCCGTTGCACTCTGCTTCATCTCTGCAACGATGTAGCATGCTCAGGAGTTTCGATTGGTTGGTTTCTTAAATTACTTAAAAAGCACACTATCATTTAAAGTAGAGGGTTTTGGAGGTCCTCTTTGAATACATGAATCTCCAAAATGATTTCACATTCAATTTTATCCCTCTTGATTGACTAGACGACTTAATAAAAGCATTAGGGTCGATTATCATCTGTAACAAAAGGGAGGTAACCATCACCAGTCATAAAGGAAGGTCAAGGGAATCAGAAAATGTGTCGTCTGCTAATTCGTTACAGGCGTGGGTATAAATGTCGACGTTTACTACAGATATTAAACCACGACATACAATCCAATCTGCCACGATGATGATTGCACTACAACATTCATTTCTACGAAATTTGAAAGCAATCGGCACGTCTGCCACTTCCATGGCCCTAAACTCCGTGGCTCGAAACATGTTTACCGTGCAAGTCCGTGGAGTGACTTCCATTTAATTCGATGTTTAGTATGAGCCAATCAAATACGACTACAAGCGCTGTAGTGTCAGTGTTGCTATGCAGAGCAAGCGGCGCACTCTAGTGTGAAGCAGCTAGAGCTCCTTCTGAGATGCTCCAGCCGCTGCGAGACCTTGTCAGGAAGTTGACCTCTGCCACTGGGTGAATGGATGGATGGATGGATAGTATTTTACGGCCTATCAGCCTTTGTAAGCAATGTAACGGCCACTGGGTGTAACGTCTCCCTAATGCTTTTGTTAAGTCGTTTCTTCGGTCAAGAGGGATAAAATTGAATGTGAAATCAACATGGGGATTCATGTTTTCAAATAGGGCCTCCAAAACCCTCTACTTTAATGATAAAGTGCTTTTAAGGTTATTTTTAACAACCAACCAATAAAAGTTTTTCAGTCAGTTACCCAGGATTAGTGTTGCTTTATCTGTTTGGATGATATATTCAAGCAGTCAAGCTGAAGAGATGAATATGTATCTTTTATCATGAAACATTTAGAAGCAAAATATTTTGAGTTAGTCAGAAACATGACAAAATTTAATTATTGCGAGGTTGTTTACCAATATGTTCTAAACGAACGGCTTTTAACGCATCAACAAAATCTAGTAAGCATTCTCGTTCACAGCGCCTGGACAGATTTATAAGAGCATTCGCTTTTTTCTCTCTTCATTTTCACCATCCCCCACCCCCCACTCTTCCTCGTGTTGACGAATAAGTTCTCATCTAGCACTATTTATGCTATTTGTGAGCTATAATTATGAAGGAAAGTTTGGGAAATGTAGACATTTGGTCGTCAAATTTGGGTAACATGCTTGGGAACATCGCATAAGCGGCTTATCTTTGTATATTTGGGAGTTCTCAGTAGCTTGAAGGCGTGTGGATGGGGCGCTAAACATGTCTGATCACACAGACCTCTTGGAGCAGAGCCAGGCTTTTGCCAGGTTAAAGCCTGCCACTTGCCGACCCACACACGACGAAAACATCGAGGCACATCGCACACAGCCACTCATTGTTCTTGGTGGATCTTGCGCCAAGTGGTATCACTTCCTCCTGCTCGCACCATGAGCGGGAAAAGGTGTACGAACATTGTTGTGCTTGTGCTCAAGCAAAAACACTCCCAGAGGAGAAGGAAAAAGGGGATGCACTCGGTGGGGATAAGATAACCTCTGCTGGATCATCTTCCCGCCAAATCGGCACTCTCCAGGGGAGAAGAGGACGAAAGAGCGAACAAAGGGGGGCAACTGAGGTGGCTCGCTGCCTTGGAGGTGTTGGGGAGAGGGGACAGTAGTGTGTTTTCTCTAGAGTCGATAACAGCCTGAGCCCTGGCATTTGACATCCCACACCATGCCAAGTCTGGCCCGCGCGATCCTGGAACGAAAAAAAGTCCTCATCTTGTCCTTCTCTCTCTCCTTCTCCTCTCAACTGGTCTCTCGTCAGTTCCATTCACAGGATCGCTGGCTTCGCTGTGCACACAACGTGGGTTACGCAAGCTGACCTTTTGTGGTCCTTCTGTGTGGTGTCTGTCGGCTGTGTGATCTGTCGTTACACTCCTCTTGATAGCTTGAAAGCGTGGCATTTCACTATCCAGGGTAGCGCAGCGCTTACGTTTCCGGGGGCTTTTTATGTTTGTGCAGTCAAGAAGTGAAATTCATCGAGCCTTCATCAGGAGATTTCAGTCTAATTTCGTGTTAGACACGAGCAACAGGTACATAATGGGTTACAGCGGTATATGATTTTACACTGAAACAGAACAAAAGTTTATTGTTTGTATTACTTACTTGTGCTGATGCTGAGATCTGTCGATAGAATTTGTTGGAGTCCTTCGCTGCACAGTTCTTTATGTAGCAAGACATTCATTTTTGCCTGCCTGAATCCCTGTATCTATCCATCCCCTCTCTATCCTTTTTCACTCACCCTGGTCTTAATCAATATAACCTCTCTCTCTCTCTCTCTCTCTCTCTCTCTCTCTCTTTCTCTATCCATCGATCTATGTATTAGCTACCTCTACATAAGATGTCCCTGGGGAAGTAGTGCTATCACAATGTACATATGAGACAAAATAGTCGATTTGTTTGTCTTCAACCCCTTCTTTCATTTACATGTATTTATATTTATAATACAAAACTCAATCTCGTTCATTTCTTTCTGGAAACATTTCAGTGACACGTGACTTGCCCACCTGACAAACTCCGTCTATGCAAGCTGAGTCTTGCTTGTCCCCACACGGTGTGCCGTCCGCAGTCTTGTCTTGGAACTTGACGATGTAGCGCTGGCCCTTGTCTGCAGTACTACATATCACCGCGCAAGGATCTGCGGCGACGTGGTGATACGTCCACTTCCGCTTCTCGCCGCGGAATGGTTTGGAGGCGTACTTCACGCACTCTGATTGGCGCGCGTCAGTCACGTGCTCAGGGGAACAGTCCTGAAACGAGAAGAGCGAAAGTCCGGAAGTCATGGTTCTGACAAATCTAGTTCAAGTACACAGTCACATTTCAGTGAAAATAACAAGGAAGAATTGTGATCTCAGGCCCGATCGTTTCGAATACATTCACCCTTGTTTAGCCTTTGTGGTAGTCATGTTGCTGCTTTACTATTAAATTGCCTTTGTACTTCTTGTCTGCGGTTGTTGGATGTGACGGCGTTGATGTTGCTGCACTTACTGTTGTTGCTACTGTAGTTTGTGGCATTGCTACTGCTCCCTCTTATTTTCTCCCTCCCTTCGTCATGATCGTCACTTATACCATCACCACTACCACCACCATCATCATCATAATCATCATCATTATTGTCGTCGTGGTCGTCGTGGTCGTCGCCCGCCGTTGTCGTCGGCGGCGTCGTTGTTGGGGGTGGGGGTGGGGTGGAGGGCAGGCGTTTCTTGTAGGCTTGTCGTCGTCGTTGTCGTCACTAGTTTTTGTTATTATAGTTGTTGTCATCACGACTCCAAAATGTATATATTATGGATTGAATAACACCAAAATGCTCTCATCCAATTATTTGCAACAGCAATGATTGTTGTTTCCCTGCTAGTGCTACATTTACTTCAGCGTGTTCTGTAGATTTGCAACAGCAATGATTGTTGTTTCCCTGCTAGTGCTACATTTACTTCAGCGTGTTCTGTAGATTTGCAACAGCAATGATTGTTGTTTCCCTGCTAGTGCTACATTTACTTCAGCGTGTTCTGTAGATTTGCAACAGCAATGATTGTTGTTCCCTGCTAGTGCTACATTTACTTCAGCGTGTTCTGTAGATTTGCAACAGCAATGATTGTTGTTTCCCTGCTAGTGCTACATTTACTTCAGCGTGTTCTGTAGATTTGCAACAGCAATGATGTTGTTTCCCTGCTAGTGCTACATTTACTTCAGCGTGTTCTGTAGATTTGCAACAGCAATGATTGTTGTTTCCCTGCTAGTGCTACATTTACTTCAGCGTGTTCTGTAGATTTGCAACAGCAATGATTGTTGTTTCCCTGCTAGTGCTACATTTACTTCAGCGTGTTCTGTAGATTTGCAACAGCAATGATTGTTGTTTCCCTGCTAGTGCTACATTTACTTCAGCGTGTTCTGTAGATTTGCAACAGCAATGATTGTTGTTTCCCTGCTAGTGCTACATTTACTTCAGCGTGTTCTGTAGATTAATGACTGGTAAACTGATGTCACAAAAGCTCAAATTAACGCCTTCGTCCGAGGGAACAATGCGCACCGCTGTTGTTAAGGAGCTTGTTAACCCGGGTTCTGACTTTGTTGCTCAGAGAACTCTGCAAAACGACCACTTTGCTCTCAAGGAATGTCTGCAGCGTGCCGCAAAGCGTCAGACTGGAGGATGCCCCAACATCCGTGTCTTAGATCGTTAAGATTACCTATGATTATTTACTTGCTCCAACGAATAAGGTTACTTCTTCAGGTCAGCGCCATTCACGTTTAATGAGCTGCGCCTTATCACGTCGTGAAGGACATAGGATTCCACAACAAAAGCTTTGATAAACAGCTTTGACCGTAAACGATGGCTGTGTCGTAATAACGGAAATGACCTATGGCGAAATCTATGAGTAAAAGGACGGAGTTGCTCAACCTGAATAGGTGATGAAACTGTAAAAGAAGGAAATCGTACTTATGAGACACATTTTCTCTCTGACCCCTTTGCTTACACTTTGTTGAAAGCGCATCTTTAATTAAATATTTTAGATACCTTTCGCTGTTATTTGTGTCACATGACGGCAATAGCCTTCTTGAGGTCAAAACCGAGCAATGAAGCCACTATTTCGAGTAGAGCAGTGTCTTCACTTTTTCGACGTGAAGCATTCGTGATGGTGACTTGATACAGTCCATGATAGGCAGAAAACAGCTA
>JAWQFJ010002526.1:120694-128205 GCA_034096865.1 Theodoxus fluviatilis | reverse complement strand
CTACCAAAAATACACGTGACCTTGACCCAAGGTCAAGGTCATCCAAGGTCATGCAACACAAAGCTCTTAATTCAAGACATAGGAAGCACAATGGTGCTTATTGGCACTTTCTACCATGAGATATGGTCAATTTTAGTGGTTTACTACCACATTTTGGTCACATTTCATAAGGGTCAAAGTGACCTTGACCTTGATGATATGTGACCAAATGTGTCTCACGATGAAAGTATAACATGTGCCCCACATAATTATTAAGTTTGAAACAGTTATCTGCCATAGTTCAGGGTCAAGGTCACTTCAAAATATGTATACAATCAAACTTTGAAGAGCTCCTGTGACCTTGACCTTGAAGCAAGGTCAACCAAACTGGTATCAATAGATAGGGCTTGCTTTGACCTATATACCACTTGTAGCTAAGGTCGCCATTCTCAATAACGTGGGAGAAAATTGGGAAAATGTAAAAAATGACTGTTTTTGAGACCACATTTATGGCTCCTGTGACCTTGACCTTGAAGCAAGGTCAAGTCACTATGTATGTTTTTTGAGGCCTTGTCATCATACACCATCATGCCACATTTGGTGTTGATAGACTTAATAGTCTCCGAGAAAAATCCAACGTTTAAGTTTTTAACGCCCGGACGCCCGGACGGACGCCCGGACGGACGGACGGACGGACGACACGGCTGAGTACATAGACTCACTTTTGCTTCGCATGTGAGTCAAAAATTTTACCTTCCATCAAATATCATCAAAATAAGTATAAAACTTTTTGATTTATTTTGCTTACGGAATAAAAACTTAATGAACTGACTAAAAAAAATTACAAATTTGCCAGAGATAATGAATGAATGCATGAAATTACTGCACAGATGTCTAAAAGGACAAATCTTCTATTTGGGTGAAGCATGATGGGTGTGGGTGTAACTGTTGGGTAATGATGGTATGGCATGATGTGTGTGTGTGTGTGTGTGTGTGTGTGTGTGTGTGAGAGAGAGAGAGAGAGAGAGAGAGAGAGAGAGAGAGAGAGAGAGAGAGAGAGAGAGAGAGAGAGAGATTTTCATAAAAGATTAGTTTAGGCACTTTGACAGCAGTATAAAATTAGATAAAAATATATACATACTTCTGGAAACAGATAGGTGAACTTTCCCTCCTCCCACATAAGAGGAAAATAGGATTAAAAAAAATAAATGTTGGGGTAATTCCGTTGCAGAATTTTCAGGTACGCATGGAGTACCTAAAGAAGACAAGAAAATCACTGGTTAAAAATGAGAATGACAGAATTTTTTTTTTAACACAAGAAGATTCTATCAAATGTAGGGATTAAGCCATCAGTCATATTATAGATATAAGATCTTGCCTGGTCAGTAATCCAACTTCCTTCTGCCAAGCTGCCCACATCTGTCTCATCCAGGGGGACCCCAAGTACAGTGAGAGGAGGCTTTGGAAATGAAGATGACTCTCCACCCTCAACATGCTGATCCACATCTGTTCAAAGAAAATGGACAGTTACACTTAACTTAGATAAAATACATGCACAGCATACAACTCTAGGAATTAATGCAATATATGAGAAATAACTATGCTTTGTTTTTACTTCATACATTTGAATGAACTGTTGCTATTAAGGTCATCCAAAAGACCATAATCACATGTAAATTAGTCATTTCTAAGATGCATAGTAAAGAGAAATAGCCAATTTGCACACATTTAACCATGTTTTGGCATGAGTGTATGAAGTGAGGGTGTCTATGTATATATATTTTGTGTGTGTGTTGTGTGTGTATGTTGTGTGTGTGTGTGTGTGTGTGTGTGTGTGTGTGTGTGTGTGTGTGTGTGTGTGTGATCAAAACAAAATGTTCTTGCCATCCAGGCAGACCCTCCATAATCTTAATAGCATATATCCTGTGACTCATACCATGGATGACTACAAATGTGTATCACTTTTTGTGGGTAAAACAATGAAGTATTTCATATGACGGACTCTATTCCCATTAACCTCCTAATGTTCATATGAGTTCACTTAGAGAGTATTTGCTAAGCTCTAAGAAAAAGTCACATCAAAAGTGAGGAGGGTAAAGGAATTGTGTGCAATACAAGGCATGGGAGGGTAAGCAGGAGGAAGAAAATGTAGGCAAACAAAGCATACACAACCTTAATTTCAAAAAGTGAGGGGGAAAATAAACTGGCTGTCTCCCATCTGTACCGGACAGCCAATAGGGGGGAAAAGCAGATAATTATGTTCTATGGGGTTTTGGATCTTGTAAAATTTTACTCTTCAACTGCACAAGCAATTATTAGTGTATATTGATGTTGACTGCATAATTGTTCAGACAATTTCCAAAAATAGCAAATAATGTTGACAAAAATGTCCAATAGACATATTGGCTTAAGTTTCCTCATTTACCAACAATAAGCAATACAAGAAATAAAGAAACACAGAAACACACACAAAGAAAAATGTGATATTTACATTTTCTAATGCATATCCATAACTGTTGAGTTCAGAGGTTCTTTGAAATAAAACTATTTTTTCATTAAAAGCATAGAATGAAGAAGCTAGTGCAAATTTGCACCAATGACAATGCATAGGAAGCTGAAGCATTATAAATACTCATGTGCCCATGCACCCACCCACCAACGCAAACAATCACACACACATGCACTGATGTCTTGCTGTCCATTCTACATAGTTACTCCAAAGGGAAGGAACCTGAACTTATGCAATGGAGAAACTACCATTCCTACACTACAGCCTAGAATATTAAAAGAAAGGGACATGCTGAGTAGTCAGGGTCACAACAGTCACAGCAATATCCCAAGCCACGCACAGATATTAAAAGTCTTGTGTTTGCTGAATTTTAAGCAGATGCCTTGGCAGATGCATATAAAAGGTAGAGGAAGCAGCAACCAAGGGCAGGAATTGAGGCATTGCAAGCAACCAAGATTATACAAACCAACAGTATGAATGTTCCTGAAACAAAATCAGATGCAGAAGCTGCTGAAATATGAGCATTCAAGTCCTACCTTGTCAGATTGATCACTCATCCTGCTTTTTTAGATAGGAACCAGGAAACTGATCTGCAATTTAACCCATCATGTCTGCATATTAAAAAAAATATTACTCTACCTCCTTCCCAGAAAAGATTTGTGTCCATATCTTCTGATATGGCTTCAGGCACATGTTTGTGAAAATTACATTGAACTGGTTGTGATAATTTTCTCATACACCAATATAATCTCTTTATGAGGCTGCTTTCCTTTTTTTATTAGTCCTGCATGAATCACATAACTATGATCATGTAAAGATTTTGCACAATGACATTTATCACATGAAGGTATTTTTAATGATGTAAGAATCATATACAGCCTGTCCTGCACTGACACCTCCCTCGTCAGCTGCAATGCTGTGGTTTTTTTGCTCTCGGGGCCTGCTCTTGTAGCACTCACCCAGCCTGCCCAAACCCAAGCAGCACTAGTGTGCCACCGGGAGGCATCTTGAACATCTAACTGCAGAAGACGTCAAGCCCATCAGGAGGGCTTCCATGTGTTTCCTGGAAATCCAAAGGGAGGCAGCTTCCACAGCACCTTGCAGCTTCTTTATCACCACCTCTGCTTGTCTGGCTTGCACACCCAGGCTTCAAAGAAACCTATTTGTCTTATAATCAGTCATCATTTTATAAATATTTATGTCTGGAATGAGTAAATACAAATTTACCTATGACTTCCTCTCTGTCATCTTGTACAGCTGAAGTCATACCATCTGTGAAAGAAAAAAAATCACATGTTTCGCATCAAAAAATTATTCATGAACATTAATGACAAACCATAGGCTAAGGCCCATAAATGTAAGTTTTATATTGTGCTCTTCATATGAATTGTTGGAATGATTTCCCATTCTAGATTCAGACAGATTTAAATAATTATTTGTTGGTGCTTTTAGGTAAAAGAGCAGCCTATGAAGGAATTTTTCCATTACCTGTGTTGTCACCAGAGGTCACTGGCCCAGCATCAGTCTCAGTCTCAGTCTGAGGCAAATCTACCATATCAAAAGAAAGAAAAGTTACGCTGAAAGCAATTTGTCACATATTCCAACATGTAATGGAAAATCAAATTGTAATCAGTCTAAGTGACTGAACATTAAATTTTACAAATAAAAAAGACACTATAAACACAATCCATGGGGACAGTGTTAATGTGTCCTGCATTCCTGACCAGCTATAATACTCATCCTTGTGACTTCTTTTCCCTCCCAATTGATCTTCTGCCCAGGAGAAATTTTATTGTACATGATGTGCACAATAATTACTCTATGATAGGAAAGGTCAATGGAATAAAAAGCTATATCCAGCCTGTGCAGTAAGCTGATGCAATCTTGGGATTTTATGAATCGAAAAGAAATGCTTTCTGAGTGCTCCATCTCTGTCATGGTTTCATCATTAAACTTGGTTAATCTATGTGTCCATCTCTGTCTCTCTCTCACGTACACACAGACACACACACACACACAGACACACACACAGACACACACACACATACACACACTCACACACACACAAGGTGGTGGTGTGCATTGAGTATCTGCTTAACAGTACATAAACTCTTAATACATTTGCATATATGGAATAGCACTTACCAGGAAAGGGCTCACTCTGTATGGCTTCAGCTGCGACTGCGAGACTCGTATTGCTGAATAACTTCCATTGCAGTCCTGAATCAGGACACGCTGGCGGTCATCAATGTCCAGAATTCTATGAAAACATAATGTACTTTAAAAGTGACATAATTAAATGCTTTTAAGTTTCTGAAGCAGATGGAGGAAGAGGAATGGTTGCTTATATTGATATTGCTGTTGCTCATGCCTCAGTGCTGTAGCAGCAAAAACATTTAGAAAACAATAAATAAACATTAGATATTGACTGTCTGCCAAGTGATTTGATGTTCACATACATATAGTGCTTGTAATACTCATTTATTTTATCATTTGGAGCCCATGGTAGCATTGCTTTCAGTTCAACGTACTTGGTGAAGTGGTCTATCACAGTCATGATGAACTTGTTTCCTGTGCTTGTTGTGGGCAATGGTCCTTTAACAAAAATATCATATTTGGCCAAACTAAAAAAACTGATGTTGTTACATATATTTTAAGGCATAAAACACATTGGCAAGTGCCAGAAAAATAAACTGAATGATAGTAAGGGATATAATGGTTATCCTCATGCATTTTTTAATGGATTACACTGATGTGTGATGACATAGACAGCTTTTTTCTCTGGCTTTCAAATGTTATGGTCATCAATGCATGCTGTGCTAAGTAAGAATATAATGACTAAAATGCTATCACTGACACTTGAGAAAAAAAAACATACATGCAAATTGTTAGTGGTTGTTTTCATAGTGTAGCATTTGATAAATTGTAGTATAGCTTGGTTGAGCCACTGCAATCACCAGTAACTATCATGCATAACATAATTTCACACTTTTTACACATTTTTATATACAGCCAATTATCAGAGTAAGAATAGCACGATGACACTCATATTGGTTTGTTTCATGAAATATTTGTCTCACCAATCAAATCCATACAGACAAGCTCCAGTGGTTTGTTCGTCACAATGGGGTGAAGTTGAGAAGCCTGTGTCTTGATGCGCTCAGACATCTGGCAGGCTACACAGGAGGACACCTATTGAAATACCATACTAAATAAACAGTTGTGAACTACAAGTTTCTGCTATCAATCTTTAATCAAACTAGAAAGATACTTCTTTGAGTAAACTATTACAGTTGGCAAAATAATCATGTGCATGTATGGATGACATAATTATTTCACTCTATATCCATCAGTTATTGAAGTTAGAACGTTAAAAACAACTTTTGCTGTGACATCTGCCTTCATCCCCTTCCAGAAGTAATTCACAGCAATCTTCTAGTAGGTGTTGGTGATGCCACTGTGACCCCCCCCCCCCAAAGCACTGGCGTGGAATTGATGTATTTCTTGAACTTTTCGGCCACTTGTCACCACTTCCCTACGACCTTCCACACTCTCCAGAAACAAAGTGTCACCTGTAAAGACATGCAAAGGCACATGTATGCGAGAGGGTTAAAACGAATCCTGTACGCATTCATGTTGATATGTTCAATATCTTTGAATTGAATCTCTTTTAAGTACGATTAATCCGCATGTGGATCGAAGATAAGAATACAGTACATCAGTCGCGTCTCCACGCTACTGTGATTTGTAAAAGGCGAATTGCCGAATGACTTGGGAAACCGTACATTAAAAAAAAACAAGTTTGACTTGCTCTTAGTCTTATTAAAACCAGTTTTGGAGATTTAACTCGCCCATTCATTAAGTAATTTAGTTGACCTAGCCAGTGTAAGCATCACTCAACACGTGCTTCATCAGTTCATGTGATGTAGCCAGTGACACTTATTTATTTTTTTTAATTTAGACGTGTACTAATCACTTAGTACACACCATCAAGGACGTATTTCTTGGCGAATGTGTAGATAGTCTTCCTCTGGGACTTCGTCAACCCAGGGGGATAGATTCTTGTAGCAAGATACAGTTTTACATGGCCCATGGACTGCGCGAAATCCTCCATTGCGTTTTCTCAGGTCAATGGATTTCCAACGAAGCCGTAAAGATATTACAAACAAGAATTATGACACAAACTAATGACAGATTGTCTTCATATTTCGTAATATAAATTATCACAGTGTTGTGCAATATTTCCTCTTCGTGGATTTAAAAAGAATTTGTTTTAACCTGTGTTAGAGAGTACGGAAAATCCCAGTATAGAACAAAGTAGTTGACTAATCACAGACAAGATAAAAAGATTTGGCGGGTGAACTGGTGATGTCATACATATGCAAGTAGGTCAAGCTCTACCTTCCAGGATACACCACCGTCTGGGATATGACAGAGGCACCGGCCTGCATGTGCTGTGAGGGAGCCAGGTGTGGTGTTCAGAGCTACATGAATCCTTGAGCTGCTTCGTTGGGCATTGTGCTTCAACAGCTTTGCCTCCCCTACTTAGGAGTAAAACAGGTTCCTGGGGGATGCTTGGCAGCAACCTTAGTTAAATTCCCCAAGAAATAAATTTTTTAATGAACTTTTAATTAACGTCCTGTACCACTCCTAACCACTCCTGAGGCTAAATTCTATGCCGCTTTTAACCACTGGTGATTCACAGCTTCCAAATCAAAGGAGATAACTCTGTCGAGAAGCTCTCTAGGGTCTGAAGGAAATTACTGGGCTACTTAAATTCCGCTTGGCTATATAGGCCGGGGACGCGTTGTCGTCACTTCCGGAGAAGCCACGTGCTTTCAGCCATGATGGTAGGATAGAAAGCGCTGTCTGCTAAGCTGTGCTACGGAGACGTGCAACCATGCCGACTTCTTGCTGCATTAAAGATTGCTTCAACAATCAACAAAAAGACAAAGAAAGAGGAGTCAAACGCTCCTACTACCGTATACCATCAGTTAAAAGCAATCAAGGTCCGATTATGCGA
>JAWQFJ010002526.1:98194-115694 GCA_034096865.1 Theodoxus fluviatilis | reverse complement strand
ATGGTCAAAAAACCTGTAGGTAGCTCTAGCTATGTGTTCTTTTCACGGAACCGTATTTTCAATTTTTTTAAGAGAGTTGTACGTTTATTAGTTATGTGTGTTAATGCACACCACCCTGTCAACCTTTGAACAGGACTTTCTGTTATAAAAATTTTTAAAAACATATCTGCCAGCAGTGTTAGTCTGCAATAAGGTTGTCACTATGTTCGGGGTTTAGATTGTTTGTTTCTTTTTGAATTTGTCTTTTTGTTTTTGGTTTTTGTGTGCTACCACGGGAGGGGATCCGCGGGTTGGAGGGAAATGTGTTGGGAGATGTTTATGTGGCTCCTTGTAGCATTTTACTTGATAATCCCCATGGCCAGCGTGCAAGCAACAACGTGAAGCTGCGAGCACCATATGTCTGTGTAGCATCCATTTTTTGAAGTGTTTTGTAGAGACATAAAATGCATAGTTCTTGCGAGTCCTTCCTTTGTAACGTATTTGTATTAGTGCAAAGAGAATATGTAATTAACCCAAAAAGACAAAATGGAGGTTTAGTGTATAAGAAAATGAAAAAAACACCAATCACTCTTTGTCTTTCCTCTCTTTCCTGACCGCACTTATCTCACCGGTCCCTCTAAACGTCGCATACAACCGTGTTTCAAAACAACGTACGGCGATCTCCAGCAGGAATAGGTATATGTAACATAAAGTTATGAAAAACTGAAACAGTCTTGACGCCTATGAGCGAATCACCGCAGGGGAGACGTATCCGGTGCAGTCTAATGTTCTTACCTCCCAGCCAAAGGAGTCCTGGAAATAAACGACCCTAGGTGACAATGCTTAAACCAAAGAATGAGGGAAGCAAAACGGTTTCCCTACAAACCGGACAACAACATTTTCCCTGGATGGGTTTGGCCGAACGATGCTTGGATTCAATCGACTCATCCTAATTTTCTAGGAAGTCGATCTTTCTAAGCAGCTCTGGCACTACTGGTGCCAAACTTGGATGCCACCTGTTTACGTAAATACGAATAGGGTTTGTCCATCGTCTTGTGGTCACATGGTAAACAAGAGTGCTATCTTAACAGTATATGGATAATGACTGACATTCTTATCAAAGATCAGGTTAGATCAACACCAGAGAGACTTCACACCACCAAAGGCCCGGAGGGATACGGCAGACCACAGACCATGAGAGAGCAACCCTTGCTGGATCTGGTCTTGAAGGAGAAGAAAACACGGGAGAGCGGGTGACTTTGACGCACAGGGGCACACCCACGAGGGGCAGCTTTCCGAGGGCAGAGGAACAGACGAACGTCCACGGGCTTAGGTGATCGTAGGGCTTTACCTCCTTTGAACACCCGACTACCACATGCGATGCTTCAGCCCGAGGCAAAGGTCACAGAGGCGCGGTTCACCAACAGTTGTTCGGACGGTCCCCTCATTTCAGTTACGACGACCGGCACAAGAAGTTATGTAATCAGTGTAGGACCCATTAACCCACACGCATAGCGTACCCAACCCCCTGAAAGTGTCAGGTTAAGACAGGGCGGAGGTAGCAGTGGAAGAGGGGGCTTCGTTGCTGAAATGCAGCCATGGCGTCTGCGCAGTGCCGCTGGAATGGTCTTGGGCCTCTTGAGGGAGGCAAAATGGATTCAAGAGAAACCGGGGTGAGGGGGAGGGGAAACGGGGGCGCGGCTGCCTGGATCGTGTACGAGGGGGAGGGGGGCGGCAACGGGGGGGTGGAGGGGTGAGAGTGGCCAAGAGCCTTACATTGAATAGTGCCAAATGAAGAAATAATCATAAGGCGACCCAATCAAGGTCATACGAAAAGATATCAGGCCTGAAGTTAAAAAAAAGGGAGACGCGGGGAAAAAGGCAGGTAATCTTGCAGTGGTAAGAGATAAGAGGATCTCTGTAAGTCGCGAGCGCTCGTAAGCAGGAGGTAAAGAAGAACGTCCAAACAAGGATCGATCAGACATGGCCATAATATAAGGGGAGGGGGGCGGGTAGTCGGGTGTGTGTGTGTGTGTCTGTCTGTGTGTGTGTGTGTGTCTGTCTGTGTGACACTCATACGTTTCCACAGTTTTATTCCGATCGACTTGAAACTTGGCATGGGGTTAGGTGTGGACCGGGGTCAGGTCAACGTGGGGTTAAAAAAAAGGTGTCGCCATGGTAACCGGAAGTGGGCACAAACAAGACGGCCGCCGAAAACTCAAAGTGCTCCGATTTGACTGAAATTTGGTGTATGTGTAGGTAAGCTCAAATGATGAAGATCTGTGAACACATTTTTGGTTATGGTTACGTAATGAGAAAAACAAAATGGCGGCTGAAGAATTTGGCTTTGTATGTGGCTTTGACGCTTTGCGCATTGCCTGGCCGCGAAGCGGCTAGTATATATATATATATATATATATATATATATATATATATATATATATGCCAACACGAAACTCTTACGAGTTTTAGAGATAAAAATGCGATTTCGATGCATAGAGGCACGAGCACACGCAATATTCACAAACACAAAGCATACACACGCGCACGCACGCACAGGCACACACACACGCGCACGCACGCAAACACATGCACATGCACGCATATACATGCACGCGCGGACACGTGCGCACACGCACACACACACACACACACACACACACACACACACACACACACACACTTCCAGCTTTTACTCAAAGGACCCTTCTAATCCAATACTTTAGAAAAACAAACAAACAAACAAACAAACAAACAAAAAGGTTTTATTCGCCAAACTTCTAACGAGCACGATGCGCAACTAAAAATATGTACAAGAAAGGAAACCATGCTGTCTTATCAAAAACAATATAAAAACCTGGATTTGCTTTTAAACATGTTTCATCCAATCCTTGGGAATCGTTTTGACGTCTTGCTATTTTTCCACAGATTGCTTTGAGTTATGCTAATAGAGCGTTACATGCAGTCCATAGCCAACAGCACATCGATGCTACGTTGTGCTAATAGAGCGTTACATGCAGTCCATAGCCAACAGCACATCGATGCTACGTTATGCTAATAGAGCGTTACATGCAGTCCATAGCCAACAGCACATCGATGCTACGTTTATGGCTAATAGAGCGGTTACATGCACGTCCATAAGCCAACAGCACATCCGATTGCTACGTCTTGCGCTAATTAGAGCGTTACATGCAGTCCATAGCCAACAGCAACATCGATAGCTACCGTTATGCTAATACGAGCCGTTAACATGCGAGTCCATAGCCAACAGCACATCGATGCTACGTTGTGCTAATAGAGCGTTACATGCAGTCCATAAGCCAACAGCACATCCGATGCTACGTTGTGCTAATATAGAGCCGTTACATGCAGTCCATAGCCAACAGCACATCGATGCTACGTTATGCTAATAGAGCGTTACATGCAGTCCATAGCCAACAGCACATCGATGCTACGTTGTGCTAATAGAGCGTTACATGCAGTCCATAGCCAACAGCACATCGATGCTACGTTGTGCCAATAGAGCGTTACATGCAGTCCATAGCCAACAGCACATCGATGCTACGTTGTGCTAATAGAGCGTTACATGCAGTCCATAGCCAACAGCACATCGATGCTACGTTGTGCCAATAGAGCGTTACATGCAGTCCATAGCCAACAGCACATCGATGCTACGTTGTGCTAATAGAGCGTTACATGCAGTCCATAGCCAACAGCACATCGATGCTACGTTATGCTAATAGAGCGTTACAAGCAGTCCATAGCCAACAGCACATCGATGCTACGTTATGCTAATAGAGCGTTACATGCAGTCCATAGCCAACAGCACATCGATGCTACGTTGTGCTAATAGAGCGTTACATGCAGTCCATAGCCAACAGCACATCGATGCTACGTTATGCTAATAGAGCGTTACATGCAGTCCATAGCCAACAGCACATCGATGCTACGTTGTGCTAATAGAGCGTTACATGCAGTCCATAGCCAACAGCACATCGATGCTACGTTATGCCAATAGAGCGTTACATGCAGTCCATAGCCAACAGCACATCGATGCTACGTTATGCTAATAGAGCGTTACATGCAGTCCATAGCCAACAGCACATCGATGCTACGTTATGCCAATAGAGCGTTACATGCAGTCCATAGCCAACAGCACATCGATGCTACGTAAACCGTCTTCTGAAACTGACAAAGCCCAGCTATTTCAATCATGTCTCAAATAGAACAAGTTTAATCAGGCTTTCTTTTTTCTTGATCAAATGTATCTTGCTGTTTTAAAATACATTTCACATTTTTGTGATAAATCTTCTAATAGTGTATTTGTTGACAAGGAAATAATCCGCCGTCAGTACATCATTGGAGATAAAAACCGCTGGCGCTGATCCTCCAGGTTTTGGCTTCTTTTTTTTTAACCACTAATAAAGCTGTGATGACCTCCAGTAAACCTGGATGGATAAATAAAAACCACTGGCGCTGAACCTCCAGGTTTTGGCATAAAAAACACAATAAAGCTGTGAGGATCTCCAGTAAACTTGGAGGGATTAAAAGAATCATTCTTTCTCCTTCACCAATGTCTAATCTCCTCAAAATTACGTTACGTTATTCGACGTCAAATGATCACGTCACACATGCCAAAACTTCCCTTGAGGCGGGACAGAGTTCCGTCCCTTGCCTTCTTTGCAACACCAAAACGTACAAAAAGTCACTTTCTTTTCAAACCTCGATTCTGAAAATTTGATACATTCAATCGTACCTAACTTCCAGTAAGCGTGCAAAATGTCAAAGACATCCGTCCAGGAGTTTTTGAGATATCAGACGTTAAGTCGGGACTGACAGACAGACAGACACACACACACACACACACACACACACACACACACACACACACACACACACACACACACACACACACACACACACACACACACACACACAGACAGATAAAGCTGTGAGGACCTCCAGTAAACCTGGAGGGATAAAACCATGAATAGAGAGTTTCATATGAGTGGGGGGTTTTCTTGCTGGTTGTACAGTTACATGTATATCTTGTCTACAAGAGCTTCACGCTGTGGGTTGGGGGTAAAAGCAATAAAAACCGCTGGCGCTGAACCTCCAGGTTTTGCATAAAAAACCAAACAAACAAACAAAAAGATCGGGTTAGAACCCGCAACCTCTCGAGAAAAGAGGGGGGGGGGGGGGGAAGTAAGGTTCGAACCCGCAACCTCTCACGTATACAACAACGGGTGGGGTGGCTCTCTCTCTCTCTCTCTCGAATACCATACACATGTTAAACAAAAAAAGAAGCTTCTGTTCGGATTCGAATCCGTACGCGCATCCCCTACAACCAAGTATGTCCCAGCGACAAAAAATATTCGACGAGCTACTGAGTGAGCTAATCCATAAAGCTGTGAGGACCTCCAGTAAACCTGGAGGGATTAAAAGAATCATTCTTTCTCCTTCACCAATGTCCAATCTCCTCGAAATTAAGTCACGTTATTCGACGTCAAATGATCACGTCACACATGCCAAACTTCCGTAAAAAAGTCACTTTCTTTTCAAACCTCGATTCTGAAAATTTGATACATTCAATCGTACCTAACTTCCAGTAAGCGTGCAAAATGTCAAGGAAATCCGTCCAGGAGTTTTTGAGATATCAGACGTTAAGTCGGGACTGACAGACAGACACACACACACACACACACACACACACACACACACACACACACACACACACACACACACACACACAGAGAGATAAAGCTGTGAGGACCTGCAGTAAACCTGGAGGGATAACCCACCGCGTCTCCCTACGCGATATGTTCTATAAATCAGCTCTAGTGGTTTTTGTAATTAATGGCTTAACATAACCAACACAAGCTTACTAGCTGTAAAACGTCATCCATTCCAATCGTATCTACAGGAGCGTGATGCGTCCTCAGAGTTTGCTTAGTTTGCTTGTACATGCATGTTCTATTCGATTTCTACTGAGCGAGGGCCACGTTACGGCCATGAAACAATGCAACGATTTACACTGAATCAGACGGCATGAGTCCCACCTCTACTGCTTTGGGTTCTCGACGGCGGCTGCAGCACTGCAGGAAGGAATTCTTGAGGAGTTGAACCATGGTCAGCACTATGGAGCTGAGGAACAGGAGACTGCAGAACGCCCAGAACAGATTTCTTATCGCCAGGAGCTTCTCCACGACCACGGGACCGCATCCCCTGACGAAGGCCTTGGAACTGTCGTCGTGGTGGGTCAAGCAGTCGGCGTAGAACCCGTATGAGAAACCGTCTGAGACGGAGAGGAACCCACTGTCGCTCAGGCAGCAGCCCACGGGGATGCGCCGTGGAAACCAGTAGGGCTGCGTCCAGGTGAAGTTGCTGACGAGGCCCTTGGAGAAGTCCGTGTAGCTGTTGCCTCCACAGCACGCTTCGTTCCTGAAGAAGTCGCTGACGAAGTCCGAGTCCTTGCCGGCGCTGTCCTCTCTGTAGTTCTGTAGCATGAATAGGAATTCCTCAGTGATGGCCTCCTCTGAGAGATCCGCCTGGTAGGCGATGTTCGGACAGTGGATCTCCACGATGAGGACGAGGATCAGGGGTAGTAATATCGCTGCAGAGGCAACGGCGACACTTTTCTTGTCTTTGGGTGACGCAGGGGGAGAAGCAAAGCTGAAACCTCTCCAGAGGACCAAGAGCAGCAGCGCCAGCAGGAAGAGTCCGGAGAAAGTCCACACTAGGACGATGATCGTGCAACTCTCTTGCACCAACTGGGCAAGCTCATATGTGATGGTGGTAGCTCCTCGGAGAAGCTTCAGCATGTCGAATGGGAGTGCAAGACTGATCGCCAAAAGGAAGGGAATTGGGCAGACAATCCCCAGGAGAATTTTGCTGCAAAGCATTTTCACAGGCCAAGGCTATCAAACCAGAAATTTTGTGTCTGCCCTCTGCCTGAGAAAGGACGATGTGCTTGAGACCCGTCAGCAGAGTCTGTGCATCTACCCCTCAAAATTGTCGACGTTAAGAGAACTGTCGAGAAAGACTGGATTTGATTGGTAGTCAAGATGACTCTGTTTCTGGTATCCTTTGGTCTTTGTGGCGCTTCTGTAAAACCAGTTTAAACCGGAATACGACCCGGGACGAAAGATTTTGTCTTAACGACGCAGTAGAAGAAAGGAATAGTTGTGTTTGGGAAGCAACTGCGACAGATGCAATGACGATACTCGATGCCAAAATTAGGTAGAATTACATTAGTGATGTGACACGATGCCGATCACGGCAAGATTAGACTGACTGACGTGAAACTCACCGACAGTGAACCTTGAAAATAGTGGGCTGCCCTTCACATCATAGCTAACAAGAAGAGTAATATGACCACACTTCTTGTAGGTACTTTCCCACCATGACCAGCAAGACCTAACTCCTTCCCGGCCGAAACCGAAGACTGTGACACCGGTGGTTTACTTTCGCCAGCGTGAAGGGTGACAGAACGAGACAGATTTTCCCTTCCAAAGCAGAATTGAAGGAAACGAGGAAAGACAATCGCTCCTCGTGCAATTAGAGTAAATAAATTCGTGAGGAATTCCTTTGTGTGGTAGTAGGTTTCTTAGACCAAAGGTCGAGTCGCAAAACAGGATTTTTGTTTCAAGTCTCATGTTGTATTAAAATCTCTCTCTCTCTCTCTCTCTCTCTCTCTCTCTCTCTCTCTCTCTCTCTCTCTCTCTCTCTCTCTCTCTCTCTCTCTCTCTCTCTCTCTTCCCTACCTCCCTCCCTCTTCTTGTTCTTCTTGTTTTTCTTGTTTTTCTTCATCTTGTTCTTCTTGTTCTTGTTTTCTTCTTCTTCTTCTTCTTCTTCTTCTTCTTCTTCTTCTTCTTCTTCTTCTTCTTCTTCTTCTCGCATATTCTTTTAAAAGATTCTAATTTAACCAGAAGAAACAAGATTTTGTCCATTTTCGGTCAGATTTGGGCTTTGACTATTGTCATCAAAACATGTTTTGTGCCCGCAATAAGTGAAATGAGGGGGGGAATGGGGTTGGGGGTGTATGGGAATGGGGGTGTATGGGGATGGGGGTGTATGGGGATGGGGGTGTATGGGGATGGGGGTGTATGGGAATGGGGGTGTATGGGGATGGGGGTGTATGGGGATGGGGGTGTATGGGGATGGGGGTGTATGGGGATGGGGGTGTATGGGGATAGGGGTGTATGGGGATGGCGGTGTATGGGGATGGGGGTGTATGGGGATGGGTGTGTATGGGGATGGGGGTTTATGGGGATGGGGGTATATGTGGATGGGGTGACGTGACTCTGAAGATATGTTATTCTTCGAAGCAGACAAGCTGCATTGCATCATTCTCACTTTCTCACTGACATATCCATTCAGATTTACTGCAACTGCGTATGGCTAATATTTCAGTCACATGAGAATCCACAGCATCTAACGGATTCATCCACCGTGTCACCTATAGTGACCTAGCTAGTGATGACAGGCTGTATGAAATTTCATCATCAATGTGTAGGTGCACAATTATAGCCTCCGCTCTACACGGAAATATATTTTTATACCTCTTCTCATTCACATAATATCATGTCAAGGATAGAATGACGTCTCTCATATGTATTCCATATTCATGTCTGTCAAGGATAGCTATGAGGAAAGATGATGTAGCATTTTTCATGATGTCATTGCTGTGTAGTGGGGATTTTTGTGCGTGTGACGACACTGTTATCTAGTGCATAAAAACGCTGGTACATATTATTTTGCAAATGCGATAACGTGTTTTTTTAAGCTGGAAGAATCAGGTCATTGTAACGACAAAATATGACAAATAAATCACAAATAAATAGTCTTGTATTGTTACATAGTAAACTTTAAACACTTACTGTTATGAAGTATGTGAATCATAATTCCACGATTTCGCGCACTACAGAACAGATGGTAAAAGAGCATGTCAGTTTCTTTCTTTTGCTGGATTAAAAAAATACTTTGAGTACAGCTCCTGCATATTCTCTCCTGCGACAGATTCATACCTGCTGACGAATACAAATAAAGGCATCTGTGTCCAACTCAAAGGAAGAAAGAAGCTAAATCGAGGGTATGACTGTGTACCACATAAAATGCGCAGATTTCAATTGAGGTCCCTCCGTATCGTCTTTCGTGATAACCTTGATACGTCTGACACAGAACCTCGTTTTCTTCGGGAGGAGCCGTCTGTAAGGAGAGACGCACGTGGCGGATTTGTGCTCTCTCATTCTAGGACGCTGGAGTAACTCGAGGGCGTGCGCCTGCTGTGCTTGTATGGCGTGATCGTATTACATGAGCAAAGAAAGACCTTTCTCTTTGGCGCAGCTCATTCTTCAACAATGGAGGAGCAATTAGATGTTCGCAATGACACGAGTACATGAAGTTATACTACTGGATACACTCGTAAAGTTTCTCTCACTTGTGGATAGATTTCTCGTCCCACGTCTGGGGAAAAGACTCCCGCATTGATCGTTCTCGGCGACAGCATTGGTATGTGCAGTTCGACTTCATTATATGGCTGCAGGATCCCTATTGGCTGGCCACCCCCAGTTGCTCTACAAGGATGCATGCAAGAGAGACCTCATTCTCACAGACATCGAGGCAGACATGCCGCTTGGAACACCTCGCTGACAACCGACACTGCTGGAGGGCAGCTGCTGAAGAAGTTGTCAGGTGAGGCGAGGCGAGGCGAGGCAGTGTCTTAAGGTGGAAGACAGGGGGAGCCGAAGGAAACGGAAGCAGGACAAACAGACCTCTTATTTGCCACCACACCTCATCTGCAGATAGTGCGGGAAGGACTGCCGATCCAGGACTGGACTGTCAAGTCACACCAGACGCTGCTGAGGGACAATGTGACCCACCTGGGCAGAACTAATGGTCTTGTGAGACAGACGGATGCCCACTACCACTGCTACTATTACTACAGCTACTACTACTACCACCACTGCTACTACTATTACAACGACCATTACTATTAGTATTACTACTACTGTTACTACTGTTACTACTTCTATTACTACTACTACGATTACTTCTATCACTACTACTACTACTTTGACGACGACGAAGACGACGACGACTACGACAACGACTTGACTGATGTCGTTAAATCTTTGTCTTGCAAGAAGAAGCTGCAGAGATAAATGTAAATGGAATACTGAACAGAATGAATTCAAGAATGAACGAACGAACGATGGATGGATGGTGTTTTACGGCCTATCACTATCAGCCTTTGTAGGCCATTAAGCACGAAAATCACTAGAACAGTTTGAGTAAACGCAAATCGAGTAACGGTGTCCCTAGTTATTCGCCTCTTACGAATCGCGTAGGGAGACGCGGTGGGTCAATTCTCACCCCGAACCCACAGAGGGATCGCACAAACGAATGAACGCAGCTTCACAGCTAATCAGCGTTTGTAGGCTATATAAGGGCATTGATCACAACACTCACCAGAACTGATTAGAGCAGCAAGTCTTAATTTCCGTAGTTATTCGCAACGTACAAATGGCGTAGGGAGACGCGGTGGGTCCATTCTTCCCCCAGACCCACGGGGGGGGGGGGGCTACTCTAACCCCCAACCCACAAGGGGGCTACTCTAACCCCCAACCCACAAAGGGGCTACTCTAACCCCCAGACCCACGGGGGGGATGTAAGCTTGGGTGGTTCGGTAAAGTTACTCACACTTATGGGTAGATCTTTCCTCCAGCTGTATTGTCTGGGAAAAACACTCCCGTATCGATCTTTCACGGTGATTGTAAGAATAGATGCATTTCGACTTTATTGAAATGACTTCGTTAAATCTATCTCAATAGAGTTGATCGTCAGAGATAAATGTGAAATGAAAACTGAGCTACAGTTAATAAGAGAATAAACAAGCATTTTTTTATCTCTCCTAATTTTCATTTTACTTTCATTTCATTCAAACTTATTTCACTTTTTAGGCAAGGCCCCCTCTGATTTAGCCTTTTGAAATACGTGACAGCAGATTTCAAATGAAGGAGCTATTCTGATATTGGCAAGGCAGAACTGCAAAGGGAAAGTGGACGCCACAAAACACCGATTAACGTGCCGTTTCTGCATAATTTACGACCTGGAAATCTTGGTAGACAAATACAATTTTTCTAATGTCGTCTTTCATCTACACTTGTATACTCTTTATCATTTTTAAAGTGTGATACCCCAAAACTGCCTCTCTTTTTTTTTAAATAGTCGAATTGTATCTCTATCAAAGTGTCATGGTTTGTTGAGCTTTCAAATCGTCGGCATGGTCATGTTGGTAGACCATCTATCGGAGCATGTCAGCTATTGTGCCATCTACGTTCGTGGGCCCCATGGTGGCTGACCGCTCCCATTCTGGGGGCACACACCCGAGGTGGGTATCTCAGAAGCAATCCTCAAGTTCCCTAGGTATACGCCTTTTACAAAATGTGTAGGGAGACGTGGTGGGTCTATTCTTACCCCCCTGCTCTTATGGGGACTTCAATGGAACTAGAAAATCACACTGGAGGTGGACAATCAAGCAAAGAGTATAGAGATTTTAGCACTGTTTAATCCGGAAACGAGCAATGAATGGCACATGCACACAGAGACTTGATGAATGCAACAGTGCTTCAAACTTTGAATACTACTCTCCTCGTCAATAGTTCACAACAGATAGTTGAATCTCACATGAATTACCCTTAATTATACTTTCCAACAAAAATTCAACAAAAAGTAGTGCACTTGCAACATTTTACCACTAGGTATCAACTGATAAATGATTTATTATACAAACACATGCACAGGAATCGATGGACAGGTTTAGAATGGGAGTGAAGCATTTTCAAAATCTTTCAACATCAAAATGGTAGGTAGCATCATACAAAAGCATGTGAATCCTCTTTCACACAGTTTTCAACATGCAGGTATCTGGGAATATTTGAAACAGCAAGAAGGATATTACAGATGAAGGAAGCAGTAGAACAATGCAAAAAGATGCTACTCTTCCACATTAGTTGCTATCCTGGGTAATTTTTTTTATTCAACCCCTTTATGAAATAGTTCTTGTTGACCTTCATGAATGAATGGTTTTGGTGTGGGGAATACATTCTCAGGCATGAATGAAGATATTTTCCGATAAGTTGTTGCAGAAATAAGGTATACGAATTTTAATCAAAAGATTATATACAACTACTTGCAAACAAATCACACCATACACTTCAATCAAGCAACATAATAATTATGATAGTAATATTGAAAATCTTTATCTTGTCCTTCTTTTCATGATTTATTTCCTGGGAAATGTCATCCCTGACTGCCAGTGAACAGTGCCTGGTATCCCATTTCACTCCTCAGTAGGAGTGGACATGCCACTGAAGCACCTTGCCCTAGGGTGCAAACCTAGGATGCACACAGCCTTGAATGATGCACCTGTCCGCTGAGCAATGGCAGTGGGCAAGCGCATTACTCACTGACTACAGCAGCATATATCTAAACTATATCAGCTTAGTCCTGATAAAAATGAGACATAACACTCTTTAAAATGCCTAATGCAGAAACGAAACCCAACAGTATAAAGACTACAAGAAATATGTTGACTAAAATCACCTTTCCTTTATCTATGACATGAGATCTGGTCCCTTCCTTTGCTCTCAAAGAAAAACTATTAAGACCATTTCACAATTTTTAAATAAAATGTTTTACATTTGTACCTCTACGTTTTGTTAGCTTCACATGGCAGTCAAGAATAAAGCAGTTATCTACCTGCAGCTTTGTCTTGCAAAATAATCATCCAACCGTAAAGCAAATAAATCTGTATGTACAGTTAATGTGTATGACAAGTACACAATGTGCGAATAATTATCTACTATTGCCTTAGCATTTGACTTGTTGCCTGTTGATCATTGAGCCTGCAATGACAACCATACCTACACAAAGACTGCTACACAATGTGCAACAATCCCATTGTGCATAAGAACATTAATAAAAAAAACTTGCATGATGCTATGACATGGCACTTGTCACTTTCATCAAGTTATTCATTACAATGTAAGCAATCCACAATGTTTTCCAACTTCCGCAATATTTCCACAAATTGCCATCTCTTGTCCCTACATTTTTAGGATTGCACCTCCTGTTTGTCTTCCCCATCATCCGTTCCTGTTTCCTTCAAGAGTTATTGCTCTCCAGTTTGCAATAAGCAAGTCCTTCTTTCACTAAAAAGCTACCCCAACATCTGAAGGAACTATCATCAGCAACACCTCAGCATTCAAGATTATGTTCCTCTCAACAAGATCTGATAAAAACATTGTTTACATTTTTGATTCAGCAACGAATTCCACATGAAACAAAGTACCAACAGTTTTTGAATTTGTGTAGGATTATCCAGTGATAAAAATGATGTGATTATGTTTTTATCTTGTGGGGGGGGGGGAAAAAATTGGCGGCATTTTAAGCCAGAAAGTCTCTTTTATGCACAAATTTGTGCATGTGTGCCTCCAAAAAGTAAAGTTACGCACTATTAAAAACAGCAATAAGTTTAGCTTTCACTGCTACCACAAATGACCATTGCTGTATAAAATCATTCTATCATAACAAAAGACAGAAGACATGCAGCACTGAATTAGGGAACCTAAATTCGAGCTCCGCCAATGCCACAGATATAGAATAAACAAACACACAACACCTCCTCTTCGTTCAGAAGGTCCTGTGGAACTGACAAAATGGAAAGATGTAAACTGACTAGACTGTCCTTTCAACATGAGATTTTTCAAAGCACCCATTCGTAGTTCACGTGCAGCGAAAGCTCTTAAGTGCAGATTGTCTAAAATTTTTACATGAAAGGTAATAATAAAGCACAAGACAAGTATGTTATTTATTACTACAGTTGATAAAAGATATGTGTACAAACAGGTTTTTGATTATCAGACCAAAGGGCAATTGTACATTCGCTCTACAGATGTCTACAATACACACAAACAACATTCATCATCATGGTTTTGGTCACAGATGAAATCCCTGGTAGGATGATTCAGAGTTCTTGCCCGTCTCTGTCAGTGGTCTGTTGCTTTGATACTGGTCAGTCAAGCGGCCATTTGTCAGCTTGAAGTTCCTCTGTTAGTAGCCTGTCCATAGTCAAGTTTGGTATTCTATTGCCATTCATCACATCACTGACACCTCCAGTCAGACACTAGGTAACAGTGCCTGATGTCATCCTCCATCATTCAACAAGGATACACCCAACTGCAGTGTCCATGTACATGAGATATTTCTCACAGCTGATGCAAGCAGAGGGCAGTGTGTTTTCACTAGAAGGGGCTAAATGCACTGTGGCATTCTGAGTCTGAAGAAGCCGACAGAATGTTTATTCGGGACCATAACAGTCAAATCTCTCTGAATAAGGGTGCCCATAAGCATGGTTTCCATGTGAGTAAATATGTAGGCTCACAATCCAAAAGAGGTGATGTCAAGCAAGATCTGTAAACAATTTGATTTCAAATCTGAAACAAAAATGATAAAACAGAGAGTACTAAGGTAAAATAAAACAATCTTAATGATGCTTTTCTAGGAGTCAGTGGCGATCTGATATTCCTTTCTTTGGATTAGCAGGATCTGTGTGATCATTCCGTGCATCAGAGGTTAGGTTGTCAATGCACAACAGTCTAACATGACATAACAGTGAGACATGGAAAGTCATAACAAGTCAAACAAGTCCTGGCCATCACACGACACTGTGATGGACACCACAACTCACTCACATCTATATAACATTCACTTTAACATTCTGCCATGTTCATCAGTTTCAAGAGAACTGAAAGCCTGACGTCAACTTCCTCTTCCAGCATTTCTGTCAAGTGTTTGCAATTTGCTGGTTCAAAGTCGGGCAGGCATGCTGTGTCACAAACTAAGACAGCCCATCCTTGATGGCAAGTACATTTCTGTCAAGTGTTTGCAATTTGCTGGTTCAAAGTCGGGCAGGCATGCTGTGTCACAAACTAAGACAGCCCATCCTTGATGGCAAGTACATTTCTGGCACCCAGACTCTCTGAGGCCATGCAGATGCTGCAGCAGACTTCTCCATGCTGAGATGCAATCATCAGCTCTGATGCCCGTCATTTTCATTTGCATGGTTTGGTCAAAGAAGCATGCTGCATCAAAGAGATCTGAGAACCCACTATTTTGATTCCTGGGTCCAGTTGAAGCAAAGGAACCATTCTCTTTTTAGTCATTATAGTATGAGCTTTTGCTTTACAGCTGTATTTTCATTTTTACTTTATTTTCAAATAGTTTTATTTGATTTCAACAAGCAAGTAAATTCTGCTCACTGAGCATCAATTTTATGCTAATCATTCCAGCTTCTGACTGGTATGGAATGACTATTTTCTGAATATTTGAACCAAGTTCCATTACAATCACTGTTGATTAAGCAATCAAATGCTGTATGGTCAAAAAAAGAATATGGCAATATTGCAACACCATTGTCAGCTTTTGCACACGGGCTTGCCATTGGATAGTTCACAGTTGTCATGATGAAAGTATCTCTCATCTCTGGAAGCTGAGTTTAGATTCCTAGTGCTATCCTTTGCATTAAGAATCAAGTCCAAGTGAGCATGTCAGAACAACTCCACAATATCACTGCACAACTCAACAAGTTCGAGCAGTGCTAAATTTTCTGTGGATATTGCAGTGATGCTGTTTCATGTCACAGTCCAAGTAGGGGTGGTATAAGTTCCTTATTCATTCAAGACACAATGATTTTGCACACTGAATCGATTTTCAGTTGGAGGCATGCAAGCACCCTCCAGGAAAACCATGACGATTTCTGTTATTTCAACACCAATCGTTGTTGATTACCACAAAAAGATGAAACTTATTGAAGAAATATTTAGCATTCCAAAGACCAGGGTCCTTCATTTAAGTGTATTATGGAAACTGTACACTCTTGAATCTTGCTGGCTCAACAACACAGTGAAGACATAATTCCACTTTCAGAATCTTGGCAAGACTTTCTTCTCAGCTGCTGAGCAACATCACCAACTCTCCTCCTAGAGATCTGGATGACTGGCGGCTCAGTAATCAGCTTTGCAACACATCTCTTTGAGTCAACACAAGGATCAGAAAGGGCAGAAGAAGTAGTAGCTTGGAAACTCTGTGCTGTGCAGACTCATTTGGTCCTAGAATCTGACCTCTAGAGCCTGAAAAACAAATCCAGTCAATGGCATTGATAATAAAGAACTTTGATGCTGAAAAATTTATTTACATTTAAAACTTAACTGTAATCATTATTTAACAAATAGCATTCACTAGAAATAAATCTGCAGTGTAGCCAAATTCTTAACTGAGTTAAGAGCTAATGTTCTCCTCTACTCGATGTTGAAACAGTTTGTGAAGTTGTGAACTATGGGGCAATAACTCTATATCCTACCCCAGTTGTCTCCCTTTTATCAAAACTATGCCACCACAACCAAATCTCAAGTTGACAATGATCTTTATCTTGAACTATAGAGTACATTTGAGTAAACGATTAGTTTTTTTGTGTGGCTAAACTATCAGCCTACATTCAAACTTAATGGATAACTAGAATGAAAGAAAGAAATCTTTCCAAAGATATCTTATTTTTAATTGCACACAACAGTCTTGAGACAATCCATGAAGGAAGAAAGCATTCAGTATATGTCTAGGATGTTGGAAGGTCAAGTAATACAACCTTCTCTCCCTTAAAATAAGAATTCCACATCTTCCAATATAACCTACCTTAGAAAGACATTCCTCTTCCAAGAATCTCTACACTACATGATCACCAAAGTGTGACATTTTCACATGCTTTGCCCATCTTGACAGCATAGCATTTTTTTTTACTGATCTCTTCTACAACTTGCATTTTTATTAAACCCACACAACATCAACTGATCTATGCAGGTCTTCTCTCACCATCTTAACTATCCTCTCGTTATCCAAATCCATTCCACACATTCGTTTACTCACCTGGCCTGTAGTTGTAGCCCGGTCCTTCATCCAGTCCATCTTCTTTCTGGCCCTCCCCCCTGACCCCTGTGTGCATGTCCCCTCTGGGGGCAGGGGTGGGAAGCATGGCTGAGGGTACGTTCTCTCCTACTGGTTTGTCTCCATTGTCTCCGGACGTGACTACGTTGTTGGAGGTGGGGTAGCGGTTGGGGTCATAGCGATTATGGTTGTTGCCTCCGTCTACCCGCTGACCGTCTGGCCAGCGTACCTCCGTGGTGTGCAGAGTGGTGGGAGATAGCTCGAACACAGGGTATTCTGTAGACAGAAAAGTATGGTCTAAATTACAGGAAGGGTTGGAAATGAATAATTTGCCTGCACGCACTCTCTCTCTTTCTCTCTTTCCCTCCCTCCCTCTGACTGACTGTCTCCCTCCATCTGTGGCTGTCTCTGCCTGCCTGCCTGCCTCTGTGTGCATGTATGTTTAGGTGTCCATGCGAGTGTGTATCTCAAAGAACACGTTACTTTGACTATCTTTACACTGGAGAACAATGCTGTCACC
>JAWQFJ010002526.1:85694-88194 GCA_034096865.1 Theodoxus fluviatilis | reverse complement strand
CATGGAAAACACTGGAGCCAGTTACAGTAGGAGTACATGTAAGGCAATGATGCATGGAAAACACTGGAGCCAGTTACAGTAGGAGTACATGTAAGGCAATGATCCATGGAAAACACTGGAGCCAGTTACAGTAGGAGTACATGTAAGGCAATGATGCATGGAAAACACTGGAGCCAGTTACAGTAGGAGTACATGTAAGGCAATGATGCATGGAAAACACTGGAGCCAGTTACAGTAGGAGTACATGTAAGGCAATGATCCATGGAAAACACTGGAGCCAGTTACAGTAGGAGTACATGTAAGGCAATGATGCATGGAAAACACTGGAGCCAGTTACAGTAGGAGTACATGTAAGGCAATGATGCATGGAAAACACTGGAGCCAGTTACAGTAGGAGTACATGTAAGGCAATGATGCATGGAAAACACTGGAGCCAGTTACAGTAGGAGTACATGTAAGGCAATGATGCATGGAAAACACTGGAGCCAGTTACAGTAGGAGTACATGTAAGGCAATGATGCATGGAAAACACTGGAGCCAGTTACAGTAGGAGTACATGTAAGGCAATGATCATGGAAAACACTGGAGCCAGTTACAGTAGGAGTACATGTAAGGCAATGATGCATGGAAAACACTGGAGCCAGTTACAGTAGGAGTACATGTAAGGCAATGATCCATGGAAAACACTGGAGCCAGTTACAGTAGGAGTACATGTAAGGCAATGATCCATGGAAAACACTGGAGCCAGTTACAGTAGGAGTACATGTAAGGCAATGATACATTGCCAGTTAGAGTAGGAGTACATGTAAGGCAATGATCCAGTTAGAGTAGGAGTACATGTAAGGTAATGATCCATGGAAAACACTGGAGCGAGTTACAGTAGGAGTACGTCTAGTCTTGATTTTCCTGGTCATTTGCCTTTGATGGATCGCGGAAGAAGACGCGGTGGGTCTATTCTTATCCTGACATACAGGGGAAGCAAGGAGGCAAACAAAATAAAATGTGTATATCTCAGGGTGTCTGGCTTTGTATAAGGAACTTTGTGTCAGGTACGCGACATCACATTCGTGCCTGATGAAAATACAGATAAGCATCCAAGTAAAACTAACGGTCTCGATTTGAGGTGTACACCTTTGTGCGTAATCACTGGAATCAAAACACTGCCAATTACCAAGGAAAAACAAACAAACTAGGCTATCTCGTATAGTTTACTACAACAATTTTTTAGACATTTTTATCACTCTACCGAAATTGTTTTTTTTCCTACAAGCATGCCTACAGCTCTGCATTAGTAAATTGTTTTTCAAATATATTCAATCTATATTCTTGAAAAAACGAACAATAAATTACAAAAACCAATATTTTCGTTAAAAAACAAAACAAAAAACACTCAAACTCATTTACTTGATTATTAGGGCTGATTACTCGAAACAATTATTTATGACTTTAATTCCTCACTTGGACGCTCACGTTAGAACCGCTATAAACAGATTGGGCCTCAGGTGTAAAAGAAAGCAGAAGACTTCCTAAGCCGGCTGGAGCTTCTCATGCAAGACTGAGATTGCGATTACGTGAAACCATTTGTCATGAAATTACGTTTGTCCAAAGCAATGTAAGCTATGAACGGTTATTCCCTTTCTGCAGATTGATTAACAAACGAAGTTAATCTCTTCCTTCTTCGCCTCAGATAAAGCAACCTCCAACCTCACTTCTAGCCAGGATGTGAAGAGAGCGAAACGTTTCAGCCATGCCATTTACTAGGCTCCAAATGTTCCAGGCTAGCTTGATTTATCTAAAAAGCACTGCAACTCAATATTAGGAAAACTGCAACAACTACTGGGCTCATGATTACTATCTGCATTACTTCTAATGTATTTGCCTCTGTAATGGGCTTATGGTTTCTTTCAAATGAACCGTTCTGTTCTGCACAGTCGGTTCATGTTTTCGAGCTTGAGAAGTTTTCACCATCGCTCGCAAGCATGCGCACGCCACTAACAATCTTGCGAGGGTATTGCAAACGCACCAATGAGTCCCGAGGTCCGTTGGCTGAGGGGAGTCTCTATGTTGCAGGCGTCGTGTGCTGATCATACGATCCACCGAGAAGAGCATCAGTGGACCTTATGATTAAGAGTTGCAGTGCCAGAGAGAGTAGCAACTGTCTCAACCTAACATTTGCAGCAACCACCTGTCACGGTACACTGGATCGAGGTACTCAAGATTCCACTTTTAATACTTTATCAACTTGCCACGAATCCTTCACTTATCTTTTACTCTCCGGTGATTCCGCATGACCGTTCCCACCAACCTTGACGTGATATATTCATTTGCATTCCTCTGTTCAAACGATTCATCCTGTAGAGTTCATTTCGGCTAATGACACACACGCTCTGGACTTGACCGCGTTCTTGATACTATTCGTGATTAGTCAAATCAGTTTGCAAACGTCTTTCTAAGACGCCGTTTCTTCAACGAAAATTTCTTCTGACAAATTCAAAACTGA
>JAWQFJ010002526.1:73194-80694 GCA_034096865.1 Theodoxus fluviatilis | reverse complement strand
CCATCGGCAGTTCGTCATTTTCGTAATTGCTGTCGCTTAGCTCATGGATAGCGCTCCCCCTGTGGGTTCGGGGCAAGAATTGACCCACCGTGTCTCTCTACGCGATTCGTAAAAGGCGAATAACTAAGGACACCGTGACTGGATTTGCGTTTACTCTAAACTGTTCTAGTGATTTTCGTGCTTACTGGCCTTATATAGCCTACAAAGGCTGATAGGCCGTAAAACACCATCCAGCCAGTCAGCCAGCCAGCCAGCTCATGGATAGTGCTCCCTAATTTATCTCGTCTTGGTGTAGGAATGGCAGGCGCACACACCAATATACACATATGCACAGACAGATACACAGACAGATACACAGAGACAGACATAGATTGTCTGTCTGTCTCTGGGTCTGTCTGAGTGTATTAGTACATATACGACAGACAGACAGACAGTCTAACAGAGTGACACACACACACACACACGCACGCACACACCCCCCCCCCCCACACACACACACACACACTCACACAGACGGACGGACGGACGGACGGACGGAAAAACGGACAGATACATAGGCAGGCATATATTTGTACACGGTTTGTGTGTGTGTGTGTGTGTGTGTGTGTGTGTGTGTGTGTGTGTGTGTGTGTGTGTGTGTGTGTGTGTGTGTGTGTGTGTGTGAGGAGGGGGGGCGTAGAGTTTCAAACAAAAAGGAACGCGCCAGTGAGGTTGGGAATGGCGCTGGGGCAATTGCTCTTGTCTGCGTAATTGGCGCTAATTAGCTGCTAGTCCCAGGACGGCGCCATCTCCCTACCCCCGCCTGTTTTTCATCCTCCTCCCCCCACCCACGCACCCCAAGTTCCACTCGATCCCCTCAAACTCTCCCCTTTTTCAATCCCCACTACTTCTCTCAACGCCTCCCTCCCCCACCCCACCCCCTCCCCTCTATCACATGCTCCTGCACCCAGTGTCTCCCAGGAGACACAAGGCTGAGGATGAGAGCATAGCAGAACTGTCGGAACCTCCTTGCGTAAATCGTTTCATGATAGCTTAGCATCATTCACCACACCACCACCCTCCGCCCCTTCCCCAGAATGCAGGGTCTTGCTCCAAAAAATGCTAAACCCCACCCCCATCCCCACTCTCCTTACCCTTGTCTCCAGCGTCCTAACACACATGCACACACACACACACACACACACACACACACACACACACACACACACGGTTTTTCTGTCTGCACTTCTATCCTCTTTGAATCCCACTACCAAACCCCCATCTCACACCCATTCCATCCGTATTCCGCTATTAGCCATGCCACTACTGCCACCGTAGAGAACGGCCTGTTCCCTACCCGCTCCAACCACCGCTCTCCTTCCTCCCTTCAGACCACCGACTAACTGATGTAGTTTGTCTCGTCTGTTGCCAAGCGAGCATCCTGGTTGTACATTTAGGGAAGTGAAATAAGGCGTGGAGAAGAACGAGGAAGAAGATGGTGTAGAACACGTGAGAAGGCAAGTGTACGCGAAGTAGGGGAAGGGTGGGGGACAAGAAACCAAGAATGGAAGAACTGAAGTAGGAAGAGTGGATAGAGGAAATACAGAGGCAAAGGGGTGGGGTGGGTTCAAGCAAGTTAGGAGGGGGAGGAGGAGCAGGATAGGTGGATAGAAGAAAGGAAAATGGAAGGGGATGAAGGAGGAGGCGGGGAGCAGAGGCCATGTTGCAAAAGGGAAGGAAGGGGAAAGAACAAGGGAAAGAGAGAGGAAGGGAAGGCAAGGGAAGGGAAAGAGAGAGTTGAGGAACAGGAAAAGACGCAAGAGTTCGTGGTTTTGTTCTCAGAATTCGGGCATGTTAGGGAAAATGTGAACTTGCACGAGTTCAGTCTCAGGGAAAACAAAACAGTACTGCGACTGTTGTGTCGAAAATGATATGAAATGTCGGGGTCGGACAGTGAGTGAAACCGAAAGACGAGGTCTGATGACTCAGTGTCTGACTGTCATTCTAAGCTGGTCTGGCAAGCGTTCAGAGAGGAAACTCCTTCAGGTCACACCGCTGAGTCATCGGGCATTGACTTTTGTAGTGCAGACAGTTAGCAAAACATTCTGCAGACAAAGTTCAACAGACCTGAACACGGTTCAAAGTGTTCTCCCTTTTTTTATTACGATGAGGTATTAAGCTTGGTCATACAGCCCGTATTCAGCTCTCATTATCAAACCGGTTAAAACAAAATTGACGTGGAAAGCTTAATACTCGTGTGCTTAATCCAGATCAGTTCCATCCTAATACACAGCGGCTTAATTATGTCCATCCAAACCTCATCAACAAATAATCAAGCGATCCCGATCCAGCACAATAGACACGCCGACGAAACAAGATGCCAAACTCAATAACTGCAGGGACATCTAAAGCCAAGAACATTCACCCAATCAATCACCAATCAAACCATAAAACAGGCGGAACCCCACGAGCGAGATGACTTGGGTACGATAAGTCTGCACCGATCGAATTTCATCGTTCACGTCCGGGACGTCTTCTGGGAATCCGTGTTTTCCGGAGAACCCTGAAGGGCCAAGAAGTCAGAGCCGACGAGGGTCTGGGCCTGCCCCCTGGTGGCAAAGGACGTAAAGAAGTGGTGGTAAACCACCGACCGAGGTGCTGTCATCGCTGGGACCACTGGGAGCAAACCCAAGCCGCCAGCCCGATCGCTTGATCATTCCGCAATGACCGTAAACGTCGTGCCTGACTGAGATACAACTGGTCCCCGGGCCTCAGCCAGTCCTACATCACCAGTGGGAACTTCAGTGCTGGATTTCTGCCTTCACCCGCACTTGGCTGGTGGTAGTGGTGGGTACGATCGTAGCGAACATTTGGAGATGAATAAATGAATGAACGAATGAATGAATGAATAAACGAATGAAAGAATGAACGAATGGATGAATGTGTAAGGCTCAATCCCACCCACTCCACCCAAAAGTTTCAGGTATAACGGGGTAAAAGAAAGGTTTGTAGGAACTTTTCTTAAGTTTAAATGTAGCCGTATCTCAAAAGTCTCTGTTAATGGAAAAACTCGGTCTCAAGATGAAAACCATGAAGGTAATCTGTCTGAGAAATCTTAGGGAAGGATTTACACATTTTAGGTATGCGCTACTCTGTGTGTGTGTGTGTGTGTGTGTGTGTATGTATGTGTGTGTGTATGTATGTGTGTGTGTGTGTGTGTGTGTGTGTGTGTGTGTGTGTGTGTGAGCGTTTCCCGCGACGAAAAAAGAAGTATAGGGTCGGCGGCAAAATTTAGGGTCGGTCGGGTGCCCAGACACAACATTTTTTTTTTTTTTTTTTTGGGGGGGGGGAGGGTCTTATCAGCCTTGTAGGCAATGTAAGGTCATTGATCACAGAAATCTCTAGAACTGGACAGAGTAAGGCATGTCTCCATTTCCCCCTCTTTCAAAGCGAGCAGAAAGACGCGGTGGGTCTATTCGTATTTTCAACCTACAAGCGGTGCAGCAGCGGAGAAGAACTCCAGAGAGAGAGAGAGAGAGAGAGAGAGAGAGAGAGAGAGAGAGAGAGAGAGAGAGAGAGAGAGAGAGAGAGAGAGAGAGAGAGAGAGAGAGAGAAGAGAGAAGGATAGAGAGAGAGAGAGAGAGAGAGAGAGAGAGAGAGAGAGAGAGAGAGAGAAAGGATAGAGAGAGGAGAGAGAGAGAGAGAGAGACAGACAGACAGACAGACAGACAGACAGACAGACAGACACAGACACGAAGAGACGAAATCTCACGAAGAAACAAGGAAACAGACAAGACGGACAGACATTCAATACAGACGATTCATCATCGTGTTCGTTAGTCATCAAAGGTCTTGGCAGGGCAGAGGTCAGCGTCTCTGTGTTGCTAGGAGACCGAGCCATCTTCTTGTGTTATCTGCTTGGAGAGGGGCCTGTGGGGAGTATCTCCTACACAGAGGCCGCTTCCACTTCCTGTCGCCTGGCGTCCAGCGCAGCGCCTGATGGTCCTCTCGAGACCAGATGCCGCAGTCCGCCATTTTCTACGAGCGTTTTTGGCGCCTTTTTTTTTTGGGGGGGGGGGGGGGGGAAGGGGGGGGGGGCACGTCACGTGGAGCCGCGGTCGTCTCGAGTGTCGGACAATGCGCGCGCGCACAGTGGGGTCGTTGTACAGTCTTTGATCTTGTCAACCCCATCATGTACTCTTCCCATCCCCACCTCCAACCCCCATCTTGCCCCTGCCCCCCTTGCCCCTACCCCCCACCCCCTCTCTTCAACTTCCGCCTACCTTCTCAATCATCTTTCAACTCTACCGTCCTTTCGTTCCCAAAGAGATCTTCAAAGAGGAACAAATATTAAAAACTACTTTAGAGATAACAATCGATTCTTATTCTTTCTTGAACAAACGTACTCTGATCTCCAGGCAGAGATATCTGGCGCACGGTCTTCGCTGTTCTGTTCGATTCCAGTCTTTGTCAGATTCTGCTCTCATTAGGAATGATGATTTTGAATATTTCTGTCGTTACAACTGGAAGTAGCATCGTTAGAGGTTTCAAATATTGAGAAAAGGGTTTGTCAGTCTTGTCTAGCCGCCGAATTATTGACGTGGGATGGCCTTTTGAAACTTGTGGAAACGTCCCCGACAAAGCGTGTTCTCTCAAAGCACTGTACGTCTTGTTCAGAAGTCCGTGCACTGATACGAGTGCAAATACACAGGAGTTTCTTTTGTCTGAGGTGTCAGGAGAAATAAAATCATGGATCACGATTCGCACAGAACTGCAAATCTTCGTGCGAGAACGTGTGCCTAGGCATCCTCACCACGCTGAGGCCAAAGCCAGGACGGAAGGACCACCTGTGTCCCTCACTCCACTGAGAGCTCCTGTCACTGGGGGCGTCAAAGGCAACAGGGGAAGCAGGAGTTGTCTTCCCTGACATGTGTCATTGCACGTCTAGTTGTGAAGGAATGCGGAGAAAGATGGAAAAAGCGCTTTCAGATAGCTAAGATAAAGGTTAATTAAACGGCACAAAAATGTCATGTTTTGTGAAAAAGCTAGCAATGTATTCTTTGGCTCTTTGTGATCTCCTCGGGCTGAGCTACTGCAGTGGGCCCCCAAGCCCCGCAGCCAGGGGTTTCAGCTGATGAAGGGGGCACCGAGAAACTTTAACTGCATGTTGATCTTTATGTTGCGATAAAAAGAAAAATCCGTACGAAGAAACCTTCGCACCAATTCCAACAACTGCTGAATCCTTGGTCATCTTCGCTCTCAACGGAAAAACGACACGCGCTTGCAAATTCACACGGTAACCACAAAGCAAGTAATGTTTCTCCAGCCCACAAAACTGGCCTATACCATTATTCGTATGATCATTATATTCTTTTCATGACGGCCAGCGCTCGAGACGAAGAAACAAACGGCCCTTTTCAGGGCCAAAATTTATTTGTTCAAGAAAGAATACAATTTTAGTCGGAAGCTTTTGTCACGACGTATTTTTGATTCTTTTCATGACCAGTCATTTGATCCTAATGTTCAAATTTCCACTTTGGTGAAGCGACTCACAGCCACTCGATCCGCTGAGTAGTCAAGGAAACCACAAGTAGCGCTCTTCGAATGTTATGGCCATTGATCTACATTGCCATGGAAAACTAAAAAATTTCAGGAAAAATAGCTTCTGAGTAAATGTCTTTGTAGACCTCTGCGTCCTAAGCCCAACGCCTTAGGGCTGTAAGGTAAAGAGAATATCTTGCGTTGGTATCAAAATGTAAGGTTACTTCATTCTGTCGGCGCAGTGTCCATTTTCCAGATCAAGTTTTTGTTGTTGTTGTGGGGTTGGGGGTTTTTTTGGAGGGGGGGATATCATTGACTTCATCGATCCAGTTTCGAGCCATGAAATGACGGAACAATCCGGATGTGGCACCTAAGCGTGAATATTATATATGTATGTAACTTTCACAGTCGTTTCAGACTTCTGGGGCAAAAATGCCGCAGGGAAAATACACAAATCCGAGTTTTGAACTCCGCTTATTAACCTATAAATGCGTAAGACGATCCGAGTACAAATACTACAATTTTGCAGTGGTCACCACATATCACTTTCATGAAGCTTCAGATTCCCGGGGAAAATAATTTTTCTCTTATAAATCGACAGCGTATGAAATTGTAATTGGGATCATATGGAGACAGAATGGCCAGCCATTGAAGCATGAGCCATGCGACTTTCCATCAAATACAACAAGCACTCGCCATCAGACCAGACAAAAACAGCAACACGATACACGCCAGGTGATGGATGATTTCACATCCTCTTCTGATCGTTGTGAATGAAAAGTCTTCAATGCACCGTGAAGAGAGCAAACGACGCTATACTAATTCACACGACTTCCAAGCACAACGATAAATGCTCTTACAGAGTCACAAAGCATAATCACTGATCGGCGGAGCATCACGCCCTCGTCGTTTGGTGTCGTAAAAAGCGGCCGTTCACCCACAAAGGCAGCAACGGCGCCATGCGATGAAGAGTGCACGCGTTTCACAAGAAACCAGGCAGGTGCACAGCGTGCGCTGGAGGAATCGACCCAGTGCTGCTTGGCCGTCCAGCGTGGGGAGACACAAAAGTCCGGCGAAATAAAACGTCATAAATACACAAGTCCGCGCGAGACGCTGGCGAAACTATCAATTTCAGCTCCACTGACGCCATAAATAATGCAGGGGACACAATCACAACCGCTCTAACTTGGTTAGCGCGGGGCGAAAAAAAAGGCTCGAGTCGTGCGGAAGTGCGAGGCGCAGGCAGTCACGTGACGTCGGGGTTCCGGTGACATGTCCCCAGGGAGCACGTCATCTTGCAACATCCCCTGCGTCTCCATTAGACCCTGAACATTATTCCTGCTTTCTCCACGTACTCTTCGTACCTCTCTGTATTATTCCCCTGTGGGTTGGGGGTGGGGCAAGCACTGACCCACCGAGTCTCCCTGTACGATTCGTAAGAGGCGAATAACTTGGGAAATCGCGATTTGACCAGCTCTTGCTATAACCTGCTCTTTGATTTTTTTCGTGATCAATGGCCTTGAATAGCGTATAAAGACTATTAGGCCGTAACACTACATCCATTCACCAATTCATTCTCTCTGTATTCAGCATCTGACATGCCAACGTACCAGTACATAGTTCTCTTCAACATATCTCGTGTTCATTCATTTACTTCCCACTTTCTGTTGTCAATACCTGCCAAGTGTGCTCTTTTAAGCGTCCCGATTCCCACATAACGAGCGGGTTTGGCGAGCTGCCTGCAGTTGGCTCAAGGATCAATTCCCACATAGCGAGCACATAGCGAGCACATAGTGAGCACATAGTGAGCACATAGCGAGCACATAGTGAGCACATAGTGAGCACATAGCGAGCGCGGTCATCGAACAGCTCGGCGAAACGACAGAAGGAGCAAAATTGCCCATGAGTGTCACTTTTGTGCATTTTGTTGACAGTTGACAGCAAGTAGACTCATTGCAGCTTTGAGCGAGTGGTTCGCAA
>JAWQFJ010002526.1:60694-70694 GCA_034096865.1 Theodoxus fluviatilis | reverse complement strand
CTCCGCCATCCAACCCACCCCTAGTTCCTAACTCCGCCATCCCAACCCACCCCTACTTCCTAACTCCGCCATCCCAACCCACCCCTAGTTCCTAACTCCGCCATCCCAACCCACCCCTAGTTCCTAACTCCGCCATCCCAACCCACCCCTAATTCCGCCATCAAACCCACCCCTAGTTCCTAACTCCGCCATCTCAACCCAACCCTAGTTCCTAACTCCGCCATCTCAACCCAACCCTACTTCCTAACTCCGCCATCTAAACCCACCCCTAGTTCCGAACTCCACCATCCCAACACACCCCTAATTCCGCCACCCCAACTTACCCCTAGTTCCGCTCCGCTATCCAGACCCACTCCTAATTCCTAACTCACCATCCCATCCAACACAATTTCCCGATGCTACAAGACCGCCCCTCTTCACAATTCCACTACCAACATACAATCTTACCACCGCCATTTCAAGTCACCCTTGGTTACTAAACTCTACCATCCCACCCACTAATACTTCCCCACGCTATACCCAACCCTTCCTCACCTTACCACCATCAGCACGCTAACCCATTGCAGCCCTTCCAACCCACCCCTACTCCCCAACTCCACCATCCCATCGCATTCACCACTACATCCCAATGCTTTATCCCACCTCTCCTTACATCACCACCACCTATGTACTCACCCACTACAGTCATACCAATCAATCCCTACTCCCTAACCCTACCATTCACCACTCCTGCAAGCCGTACTATACCCCTCCTCGGTGTACCGACACACTTACCGCTGCACCAATCCACTCCTAGTCTTCAAAACACACACACACACACACACACACACACACACACACACACACAAACACACACATATACAAAACACATATTATGCAGGCTCGCATGCATGGAAAACACACACTTTCACACACACACTTTCATACTACACACACACACACACACACACACACACACACACACACACACACACACACTCACGCGACCTGACATGACACCACATGACATGACATCCCAACTTTATGACCTTTACAAAGAGCATAACTGCCCACACGACCTTCGACCTTCGCAAAACACGTGTCAGTGCATTTGAATGGCTGTCGCTTCCAGCCCTGAGAGAGACCAGCACTAAGCATTCATCGTTTTGTCTTGAAAGCGTGCAAGCAGACATAACATTGTGCAGCAAGGCCCCAAGAAGTCGATGCTTCAGCATAGGTGTCTGATCCGCATGCCAGATACGTCAGTGGAAATCAGGGTCCATCTGGCGTGACCGCTCTTCTTTTTGCAAGACTGGTATGCAATTCACTCCTGTCCCAGTGGGAGCGGGAATGTTGTGAGACCAGCAGGTGGGACGAAGCTTAGATACAGCGTGCACGCCATCGGCAATTCCACGACAAGTCGAGAACGTATCATCAGTGCTGTCTCAAATGCAGCCCATGAGCATACTTATTGACCCTGTTATACCTTTCTCGTTACTTGTGTCATCGGGAGGAAGGGGGGGGGGGAGGGAGGGAGGGAGGGAGGGAGGGAGGGAGGGAGGAGGGAGAGAGAGAGAGAGAGAGAGAGAGAGAGAGAGAGAGAGAGAGAGAGAGAGAGAGAGAGAGAGAGAGAGAGAATGAACTAAGAAAATAAACTTAGAATACACAGAGAGAATAAACTGAGAGAGAACACTGAGGGAAAGAGGAAGAGAAAGAATAGCTTCTGAACTTTACAGCATCGACAGATTGTAATGGACAATCTTGAGACTCATTTCTCTCCTACCTATTCACAGCAGACACGAGTGCAATATAATTTAATACGTGTTCATAGAAATAATGAACTCAACGCATCAAGATACACAGATCAGAGGGATCGCACATTTTATGAACCACAGAAGAAGAAAAACATTGGACAAATTTGGAAGCCCAACCTGCGCAGTTTGTTGGGCATGCGCACTCGTCGGTCGCTTTACAAGGCTAATGCTACAAATTTATCAGCTCTAACTTACGACTTTGTACGGCGCATTTCGTCCTTAGCGGTAGCCTGGTTTGAAAACATCAAATGCATGATAGCGTTACTGTGGGCAGGTGCACTGATGTACAAGTTTACGATACCTGAGCAGTAATTATATGAAAACAGGAAACTAATGTTAAAAAGGGTTGGATGGATCTTTTTTCACCTTTGCAGATGGCAGATGGAACGCACGCGATGTTTCTATTCTAAGCAAGGGAATGCAGAGACACACGTCCTGAAGTTGTAGTTTTGTCAAATGATTACGGGGAAAGTGGAATACATAAATTGAGGGGTTCCAGCCAAAGGTTTCAAAACGAACAAAAACATGAGCACAATCAATCAAAATGGCTTCTCTCGTAGATACAAGCACTGCATTGCACTGAAGAGAACATGAGCTGACACGAAATAAAAGCTATGAAGATGATGGAATTAGGACGAAGGAGATGAAAGGATAGAGCAGATGAGATAATAAGGAACGATTATGGGAGCGACAAAAGGTGGAGGGGAGAAGAAGAAAGGAGAGGTGAGGGGAGGAGGGTAGAGGAGAGGAGAGGAGAGGAGAGGAGAGGAGAGGAGAGGAGAGGAGAGGAGAGGAGAGGAGAGGAGAGGAGAGGAGAGGAGAGGAGAGGAGAGGAGAGGAAATGAGAAGAACAAAAAAGAAGAGAAGACACTAGGAGAAAAGGGAGTCAAGGAGACAAACAGCATGAATAGAAGAGAAAAGAGACAATAAAGTGAAGAAAGAAAGGATGAGTTGAAGAGAAGTGAGCTCAGAATCCGAGATAGACTGAGGCTGACCTTGTAGGAGCCCAGGTAGTCCACGGAGCAAGGGAGGACTGCCGTCTGTCCTGTCACCACAGTCACGTTCTTCACTATGACGTTGAATCGTGGCTGCTCCACCCCGTTTACTGAAACAGCAATGTCTGAGATCAGGAGCCATTACTCATAAACAATGCCCTATAATGTCTCAAAGAACCAAGCAAAAGAGACGGCGGTGACTGCTCGAGTCATGCTTGAATGAAACAAACCCACACATTATTAGCAAAAGCATTAACGTAAAAAGCTGAAGCCGTCGAAATGGCAGAGAGATATGTATTTCTATGTAGCAGTCAATGTAGAAATGGGATTAATTTCTTAGTCCATTTCAAGTTGTATGAAAGAGCTTCAACACCTACAGAGGTGATCTGTGGACATTGGAGGAATGAAAAAAGACTCACTTTTGCTTCGCATGTGAGTCAAAAACAAGCAGATGACAACGTCCAACTCAATCGTATTCTTACTCGTTTGCATAGACGATGCATCACTTCATATTTTTAATTAATATCTAAAATACGCTGTTCCTTTTTGTTATGGACAAACAAATGTTATTCAGAGGATAATGATGCTTGGTTTGCTTATATAAATGGGTATTTATTTAACACGATTTAAGCAAAGAACGAAACTTAATGTTTCATTATTTGAACGGATTATTTTCTATTACGCGCAAAGACTCCAACAAATCAACAAGGAAAATGAATCGGCTTTTAATAGCCCATGGCGTTTGACACTTGAACGCAATCGTTCCATTCAATCACAGGAAAGGATAGCAAAAAGTTATTCTGACATGCTTTCATACTCAATACTGTATTTTCCTCATATTCCTGCGGCAAACCTTGCTTTCAGCGACTCAAATAAACGATTATTACAGGGGAAATCATCCAATAACCACAAGCCTAACAGTTTTCGTGAGCATCAAAACAGAATTACCCAACTAGGCCATTAAACAATGGCAGAAACGCGATGGGTTGGGGCGGAAGGTGACGGCGGAGAAGAAAAAGTTCGACAACAAAATTAAAGAGAGACCGCAGGAGAGTGATCGATTAGCGAAAGGAACAAGCAAACTCAATTTTTCCCGCCTTCTTTGATGTTTCGTTGCTCCGAAGAAAGAGCGATAACTACCACAGCCCCATGCTGATCGAGTGACGAGCTTCCCTGCTCGTCCAAACCACGGGCAATTCACGCCGCATTAGTACGCCGCGCATCGACGCAAATGGATTGGAATCTGCTGGTGCAGATGAAATAATTTGCGTGCAAAGGTCTAGCGAAGCGACCCGACAAATCAATCAAGTTAATTGTTCTCTTTCCTGCTCCTCAGGGCCCCTGCTTCTCTTCAGAAGCGAGGAAAGATGTGGAAGTACATTTCGACACTCGGTAAAGAGCGATTGGGAGTCGAGTTAAAGCTGTACTAAATCGAACTGTTTTCACTGGGTTTACTTTTTCTTTACAAACCACAACCAGAAAAGTTATATTTTTTTCTTATCCACAACTAGAGAAGTTTTAGTTTTTTTACAGCCAGAAAATTGCTTTTTTTTTTAAACCACAACCAGAAAAGCGAGCGCTGCATGCAATAACTTATGAACACGCGCATCCTTTTGGCCCTAGGGTTAAAAAGCGCATTAGCTAATAAGTGAAATGAATATGGAGGAGGTACGAATAGTGAGAAATGCAGTGAAACTAAAACAAGCAGGCAGTAATATCAATGCATGCATGCATATGTGAGAAGGTCTGCGTAGGTATGTGGCGCATGCGAACGTGCGTGTGCGTGTGTGTGTGTGTGTGTGTGTGTGTGTGTGTGTGTGTGTGTGTGTGTGTGTGTATGTGTCTATGCGCACACGAACGTCTATCTGTTTGTGTGCGCGCATGAACGTACGTTGTGTGTGTATCTGTGGTGTAAACATTTCATATAATTCACGCACATGTTAAAGGGTGCATGTACTTTTCACTTCCAAATACAAACAAGCACGTTCGCAATGATCTTCATAAAATCTTAAGAGAATGGCTCTAACAAAATGGCATTATTCTAGTTTCTTGAAAAAGATTTGTCTCATGACATGAATAAGCGCGCGCGCATGCACAAACGCACAAACACACATACACACACACGCACGCACGCACACGCACGCACGCACACACACACACACGCACGCACGCACGCACGCACGCACACACACACACACACACCGCATCATTGTCTATTTATTTATTATAAAAAACACATTTACACGTGTTCCCCCGGCAAACTCTTACTCCTAAACGATCCGCTTCCACAACGAACCGCACAACACTATTTGCACTTCCAAAATCGCGCTTGTGGCCATTAGCTGTTTGTCAGCACTCTTCCAGCAGTCCCGCTGAGAGCTGGCCTCCGCTAAGGCGCCCACGTCCGCTGTGTTGCAGCGCCCTCCTTTTGGGCATGAGCAGCACGTCGCGGGACGGAATCAACGACAGATTTGCGCCCATAAAAGTGGCCGCAGCCACGTCCCTCCACCCCGCCATCGCTCTTTAACGCCTTGTTGATTTCGCGTCTGGGCTCATTTCATGAGTCTGGGCATCGAACTACACCAGCACGATTTGCTCGTGCACCAACTGCGTGATCGAGCCTTCCTGAATGGGTGCGCTGCGTTTGTAAATGAGTTGATTTACGCAGGCACTGCTTAAGGGAGGGACGAAAATCATTTCGTCACAGGGCGTAAATACGAGGGAAGTGTAGGTAGGTCTCTTCCACCAGTCGATGAAAAGCGGGTTTTATTGACATTCTTGAAAAAAAAAATTGTATGAGTGTCTCCATTATGAACTGAGTTAAACTACTTAGAGCAGTGTAACTTCCTTTGGAAAGGCAAAAATACAGTGCACTTTAAGATGATCACATGGATGGAAGGAATGAAGTTTTTCATCTGCTGTGTAAGGCATTTATCACGAAAATCACAAGTTCTCATTGGAACAAGAGCAAGTCATGATTCCCCTAGTTACTTGCCTATTACGAATCGTAGGGAGACGCGGTATCTCTATTCTTTCACCCAGCCCACAGGGGGACAGAGATTTTCAGACACGATGAACTGCCATGAAGATGATGCAATGCCACACGGTCTGGATGGCTATGATGAAGCATTTGCGTCTTGACCGATTAACAATTTTGGTCATCCATCAAGTGGTCTCGGCTTTTCGGCTTGGAAGAGTGGGGCATGTTCATTCCATATTCACGCACTAGAAAAACATATGCGATCGAACGCTCCCATGGATTCCTGCCTTCATACATAGCAACTTGCCGTCAACGCCTTTGGCGCCTCCATTCAGAAGGTAGGGTACCACGTTTCGACCATCTGGATCGAGGCCGCCGTAACACTGGATTATCCAACGAGTCGGACAACCCCGAGGCGGCGGAAGGCACTCAAGTCAACGCCGACTAAGCCAATTTACGACCCGTTCTTCGAGCGCCGTGAAGAGCAACGAGCGCAAGCGAACAGCTTCAATCACCTGTCCCCAACCCTCCCTTGCCTTCCAGCAAAGTGCCCGTCCCCCTTTAATAGGCTAGGGACGACAGTGGAAGCCAATTAAGACGTCCCCTCAATCCAAAACAAATCTTTACCCTGGTGGATTGGCTGAAGCAGAGGCGAGAAGTACATGGCGGCAAGCCTACAACCGGCATCGTCCAAATATTTGGCCCTGACCCGATGATCAATCTGCTGGAGATCCGAGACCACGCGAGTACATTGTTTCTCGCTCTGCCCTCTGCCCCTACGTCGGCTCTGTATTGACCGCGCGGTTGCTGTTTGCACAGTCCTGAATCGCTTGGCCTTCCAGTCGTCTAGTCATGCACCCACATGAAAGCGCAGCCAGATTTCATTCATTATGCATCACTCTCCGAGCAAACATGCAGCCCGCTTTCACGTCGCTATTCCACACAGGATGGCCACCAGCAGCATAAGTCACCACCAAGCCGTGCGATTCCGCCCCGGTAATGGACCGTTTCAAGTGGACCGTTGAGGAAAATTTCCCGTTTGTCAGAGGGCGATGCGGTGGCGAGTGGACATAAACTTCCAAGGCTGGGAATCAGACACAAAGGAACTAAGCGATGGGGTGATATACTTCTCCTCAAACGTTGAAGAGGAGGGCGAATGCAATAAAGCCAATTAAGAAATAGCCCCGCTTCCCGTTTCTCCGTAGCTGGATTCATCTATTTGTCTGCCTGAGGGCTTACCTATTCATCCGCCTGCCCACTACTCCGTCCCTTCAGGACATCTATCTATAGAGGGAAAGAGTTTTGTGAAGAGGGGGCTAGAAATATGTATCAGACAAAAGAACGGCTGGATAGGACGTTCTTACGAAAGTTAATCAAACACAAACTTGGTCTAGTGTAATTGAACCTATTGTGGATGAAAAATAAAATGTTACATGAGAAAGGGAGTCTACAATCGGAGAGAGAGAGATAGAGAGAGAGATAGAGATAGATAGATAGATAGATAGATAGACAGACAGACAGACAGACAGACAGACAGACAGACAGACAGACAGACAGACAGACAGACAGACAGACAGACAGACAGACAGACAGACAGACAGACAGACAGACAGACAGACAGACAGACAGACAGACAGACAGACAGAGACAGACAGACAGACAGACAGACAGACAGACAGATAGACAGAGACAGACAGACAGACAGACAGACAGATAGACAGACAGAGACAGACAGACAGACAGACAGACAGACAGACAGACAGACAGACAGACAGACAGACAGACAGACAGACAGACAGACAGACAGACAGACAGACAGACAGACAGACAGACAGACAGACAGACAGACAGACAGACAGACAGACAGACAGACAGACAGACAGACAGACAGACAGACAGACAGACAGACAGATAGATAGATAGATAGATAGATAGATAGATAGATAGATAGATAGATAGATAGAGATATAGATAGAGAGATAGAGAGATAGAGAGAGAGACAGACAGACAGACAGACACAGAGAGAGAGCGACAGAGAGAGAGAGAGAGAGAGAGAGAGAGAGAGAGAGAGAGAGAGAGAGAGAGCGACAGACAGGAAGTTAGGGAAGAAAGCAGGCAAGCACGCGAGCGCGCGCATGCATGCACACACATACACACGCATGCATGCACACAGAGGGAAGGATGGCAGTGGGTGGCGCTGCAAAGGAACAGAGTAGCTTGATTGAAATACCGGCATGCGAACTACACTAATCTTACTCTCGCTCAACCACAAATCAACTTCAAAGAAACAAGGAGTGTCTTTTTCACCCACGGCAAATTGAACCACTTGTAGAGCGTGAGTCATCTCGATCAGACAGAGGGGATTATTCTGCGAGCACCCACGGCCCCTGGGCAGCAATCCTGCAAGAGGACACTCGTCCAGTCATCCCTCAGACCAGTGTAAATCACTTGGCTGCCAGAGCAGGGACTCCTTACGCCGTCAGGCGTCCTTACCGGCTGATGCAGGGTTTCCTTGAGGAAGAGCACGACCTCCATTCTCGTGGGCACTGTATATCAGTCATGCAAACACTCGAGCAAGAGGGCCGTTTGTCAATCTATGTGGCGTTTGTAACTACAGTCATTCATTCACAATGAGTGCCGACAATTTTTAAAGTAGTAAGTGGTTACAGCAATTTTGGAAGATAAGCTGTAAAAAATTGTGACGCGTCATGTGTTTAAGAAGATCCGTCATGTGTTTAAGAAAGTGTTTAATAAACACATCACCCGTTTATGATGGACATCACCTAAACACATCAACATGTTTATGTGTTTATGAATGAACTCGCACTTAAACACATCGACATGTTTATGTGTTTATGAATGAACTCGCTCATGGCTTTAATTAAAGTATAATTCCAAACTGAGGTAGATTTAGTCTAATACAATCATGTAGTTACTTACTTTATTTGCTTTCAACATTTTAATATGTATGGTTTGTCTTTTCTAACCTCCAAATGTTCGTTATTCAGCTCATTTCGATTGTTTACAGGATAAACTATGCAAAACTTTGTAATGCGGCACTGGTATCGCTCAAATTTAAGTATCATTCATCATTAAGTGAGGTGTACTGGAGGAATAAACCATGAATTTAGTTTGCAATATTAAATATCTGCAAATTTTCACTGTGCCACAAAAATCTTAAACACATTGGCAGTTAAACGGATCAGGTGTTTACATCAAAGATCCGTTGTGCGCATGTGCGCAGAAGTTTCAGCCTTTCCAATCGCCGCCATTTGCATTGAGCCCAAGGTGAAGTTTTTCGTTGAATTTCGATCATGTTTATATCAGCTCAATGCAGAAATCGCAGAAAACGCGTCGAATGTTGCAGCGCGCTAATCGTTGCACACATTTTCACTATTTCAGTAGTGATTGAGATGCATGTACAGCCTGACCCACTTACTCGATTGAGTGAATCATTCAGCCTTTACTGCCATGTTAATTCCGATCAGATCGTGAAATACAACTTTTTGAAGGTGAGTGATTGTTCGACGACTGCTGCCTCCATGCTCCTCTTAATTCTTCCTCAGACTCACTGCTTGCAGTCAGTGGAACTCTATCCGAATCTCTGTCGATATCACTTTCAATCGCTGAATCGGAGAATCGGCAGCTATCTCGTATCTGTTCGCCGACTGGCGATTGCTACCTCCATCGTCCATGCTCCTCTTAATTCTTTCTCAGACTCACTGCTTGCAGTTAGTGTGAATCATCCGAATCTCTGTCGATATCGCTCTCAATCAGCAGCTATCTGTTGGTTTATCAAAGTTCAACGACGATTTAGGCGAGTCAGTCGGCGTCGACCACCTTAAAGGCAGTGTGTGCGTGTGTGGTCAAAGGGCAGTTAACTCTTCACTTCAACACAGTGGAAAGACTTCATAACACTCAGTGTGAGTTGCTGCTTGTTGTGATAAATTCACCTGTGAATTCTACATTAAGAAACTCTTGATACTGCATGCTTTCCATGATTTTGCTCTAAATGTTTTGGGCAACCTCTTGACCGAATGAGTAATTCAGAATTTTTCTTAATCTATAGATTTTTTTTGTGATGGTTGCCCATGATTGTATACATTCTTGGATGTTGCTAGTGGTTTTCTCTCTCTCCCACCATCCCCTATCAGTCTGAGTTACAATGCATCTCAATGACTGACCCTTTTCATTTCTGTCATGTTGTCAGTGGTTCTCTCTCTCCCACCATC